>JALBCR010001788.1:0-104261 GCA_030710515.1 Abscondita cerata | reverse complement strand
GGTGGGCAGTTTTCAAAATTCCAATGATACAAGAATGACGGCCCAGCCCAAAGGGATGTCGACACTGGATGGAATCCACAACGGCGGTCCACTGCTTTCTGCACTGTTTTAAGCACCTATTAGCTCAACTATTTTACTTAGAACCACTTTTGCGCCCATGGGCTTAAACATACCACTCTCTTCACAGTGTTATTTCAAAGTAATGCAAACAAACAAATATTGGAAAATGCAGTGCCCAGAGCAGTCAGGTATTACACGCATTTCAGTACTACAAAAATGAATGATCTATACGCTGAAATACTGCATAGTCACCCCCGAGTACACCTGTATAGCCAGCACTTAGTCGACAGATGTGTAAGTTGGTCATATGTCGACAGTTGATATAGACAACTGCGTTGGCAGATGGCCGGTCACCTATAGTTCGTTGTACTCATAAAGAGACAGTACACAACTCAGATTAGGGATCAATAACATGATGTGGGATATCTTTATGTGTCATGTTATTTACTACAAATGTATTAAAACAGATAAATGGTTTATTGTTGTGTTTAATTATTGAAATATATAACAAAGATTCGTAAACATGCGAGGTTATAGTCATAAGATGATTTAAAGGTTCTACGTAATTTTTTAAATAAATGTTTTTTGATTTAGCTAATATTTTAAATAAGTTTATTTGTGTAAGGGGTCAGTTTATTAAGAACTTTAGTTATGAATTAAATATAATAATAGGTACCAGCTTATTGAAGCACGCGTGTATACATTACTGTGGTTTTCAACGTTAGCTTTGTGTTTGTGAAATGCTCACTCAATTGTAAAAACATATAAAATTAACATTGACACAAAATCTCTGTAAAATAGCGACTTTACTCCATTGCTTGTGAGTTATAAAAACATAAATACATATTGCAAGCTCGATACTGAAAATTTTTAAAAATAAAAATGTTTTATTAAAGACAGATAGCATAGAACGCCTTTCAACAAACTTTTTTCATCGATTAGTAATTTGTAGTAGTATGAGCCAATTGTTTTTCGGAAAAGTTTCGCATAGTAACTTCAACAGTCGTAAACCAACGGTTCGTAGCTTCTGTTTCTTTTTAAATCTTCCTAAACCGAAACTTTTTCAAACAAAAATAGATCCAGCTTAATGCGAGAGCGTTCATTTTCAGCGATTTTGTACTTAAACGCAGCAGCCGTTGTCGTTTCTGATTTTCTCAGCCGAATGCACATGTGGATCTGTCGGGCCCAGGGTTATGCTGAAAAGAGTTTTTTGACTTAAATTATTATGCTCTGCGACTCTTTCGCTGCATGCCCGACGCCCACGCTTCGTTTCACTTCGTCGCATTTGTCTTCATCGGGACCTAAAATTTTTCAGGTTCTAGTCGCAAAGATCGTCTGTACTTTTCTGAGGGTTCCGTTTGACGATCGCTCCACGATCGATTAGTCCCAGTTGTATATGTGCCGATTTTTACTAGGAGCGGCTTCGAAAATATCTACATCTGGTCGTAGCCGGTTGCACGAGCGCGTAATTGACATACGGCGCTTTTCTATAAGGTAAACCATGCTACGAAAACAGTACGAATCGAAATCTCTCCGTTTTTTGCGCCTGACAGTTGCATGCCGAGTCTAAAAAATATTTTCAGCCGACAGCTTATCTGCATTTTCAAATGACCGACAATGCTGCTGCAAAGTCGACATAAAGCCTGTTTAGTTCAGCCTTTAAAATTTTTCAAATGATGGTCGAGAGCCCGACAGTTTGCCTGCCTTAAATATCTTTTCGACGAGGAAAAGCTATGCCCATTAGTTTCACAGACGGCGGGCGTTGTAAATTAGTTAGGTTGAAGCAGTTCGTATAGTCGGCCGACAATAGCAAGCCAACAGTTGTTTTTTGGGATTTTGTGTGCTTGGCGACTATATGTTACATATTTCACGACAAAGTACGCACAGAAACATTTGTTTTCTTCCTTTTTATTACTTTCTCTTTTTCTATTATACGTCATATGTGTCTGTTCTTTTTGTTGGGCTCAAAGCACAGTGCAGAATTTGAGGTTTACATGAAATATTTACAGAACATAAAATACTGTAGTAATACAATATTAAAATACTATATAATTAATGTTATATACTGACATAAAGTTATCACTTTCATAATCACGGTTGCAGAGCTTTTTGTGTAGTTCAATTCTTGCTTTCTAGCTCTATAGAATTGAATAAATTAAAGTCAATTAATATTAAGGTTAAAAGTACGTATTTATTACATATCAAACATTTTGCATTGAAAGAATACTGAGTTTTTAGGAAAGCAGTGTTTCTGAAAGAGCCTTTTCAAAATGTACATGAGATTACACAAATGTTTATAGTTTCACCCTTTTTATTATACAAATATTAGTCGTTTCATATTGAGTTAGAAAATAAGTGTGGCTTAAATCATTTTAAAGAATATTTGATGGGTTTCTTGAGCTAATTGTGTCAGGTACATACTTAGTGTTAATGCTTGAATAGAAAACGGTTAGACTTTTTCAGCTTTTATACACTGGTGATGATAGAAATGTCACAGCATGGATTTGTGCATTCACATATGTTGGTATTATACCTGGTCGAAACACACATAGGTTACAGGTGGTTATGTGTTAACATCTCCGCAAATCTTTTACCAAACCATTGCAGAGATATATTAACGCACTAACCACCTGTAGCTTTACCTACATGTGTGATTTTCATTAGATTGTGTATGTACACCAACATATCTGTTAAGGTGTCTAGTAGTTACTTTTTAAATCCATCTTGTGACGAACCCTTATCACATCTGCACCCGATTAAACATAAAAAACAGAAAAAGTCTAACCGATTTTCTATTCAAAATAATTTATTTTCACTAAATTAATGTACCTGACCTGAATTTAGTAAGGAAATTTATCTAAATGTTCTTTTAAGAAATCGTTTAGAGAACAATTGTTAACTACTTGAAGATGAACGTGATAAATTATATGAGCTTCATTTCAGTTTATACTTACTTACTTGGAATTTATTTTTCTTCTTTGTATTATACTGGCGTTACAGGAGTAGTTTTGAAATATTTGAAAACCAAAGACAATTGAATAAAAAAAGTAAAAAGTTAAGTTCATAAAACGTTTTGAGAGATTTTGTGTATCATACTCTATGTTACATTTTTGAAAAGAATAATTTCAAATTACTACTTTCCCTAAAAGCTTCAATTGGTTCATATTTTAAAATGTTTTTGATTATCTTAATGTTTATGATAGTATGCATTTTTGTCGAAAACGGCCTTTATTATTTGAATTGACAGTTTGACAGTTCTATGCGAATTAAGTAGGAATTAATTTTACAAATGAAGTGTAGTATCTATAACCATTTGATTATAAGTAGTAACTTTATAATCAATGCTATAACATTAATTATATAGGTATTTGGTCGGTATCCTAATTAAGTATTACTACAATATTTTTTATCTTAATAACTAGTTTTTATGTTCTGTAAATATTTCATAATACACTCCTAAAAACTCAAATTCTCTCGCACTTAATTTGAATTTAACTTAATTGTAAAAAGAACAAGTTTTAATATATTTGTATAATAGAAAAAAAGTAATAAAAAGGAAGAAAAACCAAATGTTTTTCTGTGCATTAAAGCAACTTTGTCGACAAATGTAATATAGTCGCCAAACGTGCATTTGCTACACTCGTGAACACTCGAATTCTCTCACCACTGAAGAATCCCAAAAGGACAGAAACAGCTGTCGAGTGAGTCTCGGTGTTTGTTTGCTATTGTCAGTGACTATATATCCTAGACTGTCAACCTATAATAATTTTTAACGCCACTAGATACCGGCACGGTTATTTTGTCGGAGCATAAGCGCTCGTCGAGAAGATACATTTTAAATACGATTTAGGGGTGACCAAATGTCGAATCTCGATTCATCATTTTGCAGTGGTTCAGTTCTGTTCAGTTTGCGCCGTCCGCACTCATTGAAATTTTAGAACAATTCGTAGACTTGGGGAGATCGGCTCGCGATAACGAACTCGACGTCCGAGCGCCGTTTGGAATGCACCGTACGCGGGATAAAAGAAGCGGCTATCCGACAAAGTAATTTTTTAATTTCTACGAGAAACGCCTTAAAGACTGTCAGAACGCAAAAAAAACGGAAAATTTCGATTTCGATTTTCGTTTTTCGTGCTTATATCTCAAAAGTTTACGACTTATAGAAAAAGCGCCGTATGTTAGATTACGCTAGACTACTCCTTTAAAACGGTTTTTACACGAAAACTCAGCTTTTTACGATAAGGTCGTAAGATATTTTCGAAGCCGACTCTACAAAATTTTCAAAATCGACTTTTGCTATACTGGCTTGGGATAACAAACGTAAAGTCCGATCGTAGATTGAAAAACGTCGTAAGCCGGCTAAAGGACCCTCAAAAGTTACGATGGTTTTGGACAATCTTTGAACTAATTTTCCGCCTAAACTGCAGGCGATTTTGGAAAAATTTTTTGAGGTCCGATAGAAATCAAAAAGACAATGCGGTAAATTTTTTTTTGGTAAACGTGGGGCGTCGGGGACGGCAGTTACACTTCAAAAGCGAAAAAATTCACTCGTAACTTTAAGAGCTTATAACTCGGAAATTTTAAGTCGAAAAGCGCTCAGCATAACCCACAATTTACAGTTTTCTATTTAAAACGGCATACGATGAAAAAAATTTTTTTTTAAAGTCTCATACGGGTCCGATTTTAACATTTTATTCAACGAAAATCAAAGTATTAATGCATAATGTTTAAAATTACAAATCTATAAAGCGAGTAATCGGACCTTTTTTCAAATTCGTCTCGCATTAAAACGGATCTATTTTTTTTTGTTTGAAAAAGTTTCGAGTTTACGAGGTTAAAAAAAAAATAGAAACAAATTGAACTTAATTTTTGACCGCTTTAGTTTTGGCGGTTTTTTGATTCTGGCGTGTGTTGAAAAGTTATATGCGAAAACTTTTCCGGAAAAATTTCAATTGAAAACTAAACAGCTTATGATAATTATAATTTCTAAATTATAATCGAGTAAAGAAAAGTTTATTTAAGAAAAACGTTCCTTTTATGCCCCTATTGCATGTCTTTAATAAAATTTAGTTTTTTTTTATTTTTTTAAAGAAATTTTCAATTGTCGACACGAAATATGTATAATTTTATATTTTCTATAACTCAGGAACCCTTTTACGTTTAAAAACGTTTTTAAATAAAACAAATTTATTGTAATTTTGCAAGTTTTCAAATGCTTTTGTGTAAAGTATTTAATTTTACTCAAAAAATGTTTTTGCACGAATTTGGTGGAGCAGTTTTCACAAACCATGCAGCGTTGAAATACGTAATGTCAACTAGGTGATCTGGCACACGAGTAATGGACAATCTATACACGCGTGCTAATAAATATTTTTATGGTACTTATATTATTAATATTTCCAAGATTTCCTTTAATTCATAACTAAAGTTCTTAATAAAATTTAATTTGGTACACACAAATAAACTATTTAAATAAATTTTTTAACAAATCAAAATGTGTGATTTAAAGATTACGTAGACAAAATCTGTGTGTTATGCGTGCTAGATGTGTATATTTTATAACCCTCGCATGTTTACGGAATCTTTGTTATATATTTCAATAATTAAACACAACAATAAACCATTTAATATGATTTTTTAATACATTTTAATGTTTGGTAAATGCTTTATGGTTACGCTACTGTAAGTGGCGATGCGATTCCATTAGTCCCACGACATCTATCGGTATTGGTCCCCAATTAAAGCGGTTGAAAGTCTAGGATATATAGTCACTGCTATTGTATAATCTCTTGCGAATTTACAGCAGATTATAGATTGTTATTATCTGCCAACACTTAGTTGTCTATATCAACAATCGACTATGTAACTGCTTACACATCTGTCGATAAAGTTGCTTTAATGCAAATTAATTTTCGGAAGTGTTATGATAGCACTAATTGTCGATATTTTTCTTGTACATAGATATTCATTTTGTAATTACCAAATGCAGTAAGTATCTATTTCTCTGTGGGCACTGCGTTTTCCAAATAATTTGTTTATTTTGCATTACTTTTGAAACTCTTTACTGTGGAAAATTGAAGTGTTATCGAACATAATCACTTATGGGCAAAATTGGTTCTAAAAGTAAAATAGAAGTTGAGCTAATAGGTGCTTTCTTTAAAACTTTCAATTTGACTTTAGCTCACTTAGATTTTTCTAGAAAATGACAACTTTAATTGGACCGCCGTTGATTCTGGATTCCATCCAATTATTGTCAACGGACCTTGCGTAGTTGCTAGTCATTTATCCACTTTAGACAGACGTCGCATTTCTTGTATCATTTAGGTTTTTAGAAAACTTACTTATATTCATTGTGTTTTATTGCCTGCCATAAGTATTCCATTTTTGTTTTAAAAAATAAGCATTTGATTTTATTAAAGCGTAAATATATAATCTGAAACTCGTTGTATGTACGATTCAAGATTTTTCCGTCGTCCCTCGAGTATTAATCCGTGAATGATTAGATCATCAAAATACGATTTAAATTGCAAAATCATCAAAATTTGTGAAATAATTCAATTGTATTCAGATATGGCGTTCTTAATCTCAAAACCTAGATGATGCATACGATATGTACATACATGACATGTTGATATCGTTTGAGTGACGTTATTTTCGTCATCAACTCGTATATGTAGATAAGTCGATTTGAAAAAAAAATAGAAGGAGTCTTGATAACTGTTAAGCACTGCCTATTTACAGAGAGAATGTAGAGTATACATAAATTTAGCCATGTAACAAATGTGTAACATAATTTTCGTAGTTTAACCGAAACACAAAACCTGAAAGTATTGTAATTGCGAACGCAAAGAAAATAATATAAATTGCTAAATAAATCAAAAGAAATTTTTACTTATACAATTTTGTTAATAAAATAAGGTAAAAATCCGTATAACTGATCAAAATGATTGGGTAATGATCTAAATTAATTATTTTTATTGGTGTATGAGTTTTGCGCTGTAATCACGTGATATTTTTTGTCGATAAACTTTTGAGATTTATCTATCGTGTTTTTAGAAGAATACATGAAATATATTATTTTTTTTTTACTTGCACGAATTCGAACTCGAGACAGATGTACTTTCAACAAGCACTGAATGACATTTGACATGAGCTAAATGCTCTCTAAAACGAGTTTTAATAGGTCTCTTGGTTTGCCCTATATATACTTGGTTAAAGTCTTTACAATTAATTTGATATATTCTCGATTTATCACACATTTCTATTGGTACTTTTGGATTGCCTAAAAGATTTTGCAAGTTGTTACTACTAGAAGTTACTGTTTTATAATAAAATTTTGAAAATATTTTTGAAGACTCTTTGTGTATGTGAGATAACTTGGTAATTTGACATATTTCTTATCTACTTTGCTATTACTAGTTCCTAACGTTGTAATGTTTCTAATGTTTAACTTATGTTTATGTTTTCTAATTATGTTTGTGATAATTGATTATTAAAACCATTGTGTGATGCGATCTGCTTAATATTTCGCAGTTCTTTATTAATGTTTTTTGGTGGAGTTTATTGTTCCATTCCTTTGATCAAGATGGCTTCCAGGTCTACACTACAGGAACAGGTTCTTCAAGATTAAACGTAAGATTTCTTTTTGTTAAATGTGGCATTCAATTTCTTAAATCTTGCCGCAAAGCAGGTGTTTTTCCAAAATTTATGAAAGTTTATGTGAATTTTAATTCATACTCATGTAAAAAGCCGCTTGAATTTGCTAAGCGTAAATAGTTAGATTTGAAAATTAAATGTCATTATGGTAAAATAGGTAAATTATAGTTAGAAGCATATGAGTTACATTTAAAACTGACTTCAGAATTAAATGATGGCGAGTATGTTAAATGAATTAAGTTTTTGCACCATATTAATGAAATTATTCAACACAAATTTTGGTAAAAAGATGACCCAGAACAAAAAGTTTACAGAATTATCTAAAAAATAAATAAAAAATTGCAGACTTGATCCCCAAAACTCTAACATAGTGGTAAACAAATCCTCGGAGATTTTTAACAATGACGAATTAACTTTGTTGAATAAAGGCTTGAAATATAACCTCAAATTTAACAAAGCACCCATAGATCAGATTATTGTAGGAATTGAAAGTTCAATCAAATTTTTAGATGATAACTCTAAAAAATTCATTAGGAATGCCTGTAAAATTCAAATTTCAGATAATATTCAGCAGTTAGCAAAATTTAAATTTAATGTGAGAGAAATAAACATTGTTAAAAATCTTTAAAAAAAAGTTGTTATCTCAAAGCAGATAAAGGCAATAAAATAGTTATTTTGGACAAAGTAAATTATTTTGAGTTAATTCAGGTGATGCTTAATAAATTAATATCTAAAATCCTCTTTCCGAAATGATTGCTGATACCCGTAGAGTCTTATTAGAGTGGAAAATACTATACCAAAACAACTTAGGTTTAGACTAACGGTATCTAACCCGGTCCTTCCTACAATGTATTGTTTACCTAAGATACATAAACCCGGAAAACAATGCGTCCCATGGTTTCAGGTATTAATGCTCCTACTTATCTAATATTTATATGGGTGTCAAATAAATTCAACAGTTTTCAATATCAACAATCACATTTCAGTGTTCAAAATCCATACGATTTTATTGAAAAAATTAAAACATTGAGCTAACTGAGAACAAAGTTTTAGTTTCATTTGATGTCTGTTCATTGTTTCCAAACGTTCCGATAGATATCACTTTAGATTATTTGAAAGATATGTTACACCAAACCATTTAGACAATTCAGAAGTAGATAATTTTATTAAATTAGCAAGATTATGTATGAGTCAAACCTACTTTCAAATTACCAATAATATTTATCAACAAAATCATAGACCAACAATGGTAACAGCGTATCTCCGTTTATGGCTAACCTGTTCATGGGTGAATTTGAAACTGATTTAAAAAATAATTTAGAACTATTTTCTAGAATTTGGTGTAGATATCTAGATGATGTTTTTGCAGTCATCGACACTAAAGTTTACAGCCCTCAGCAATTTGTAGAAATTTTAAATTCAAAATTTGAGACGATCAAGTTTACCTATGAAACAAAAACAAACCTTAAGTTACCTTTCTTAGACACTTTAGTGACAAGAAATGGCAACAAACTAGATATAGATATTTATCGTAAAGACACTAACACTATGAGGTTTATAACAAATGATTCTAACCATAGTATGCAACATAAACTTGCATCTTTCAACTTTTGATTTACAGATTATTACATTTCTCATTATCAAAACAAAACTTTGATAAAGAATTGCGAAATATGAAAACAGATTGCATCATACAACGGTTTTCAAGAATCAATTGTCACAAACATAATTAGAAAACATAAATTAAACGTTAGAAACATTACAACGTTAGGAACTAGTAATAGCAAAATAGATAAGAAATATGTCAAATTACCAAATTATCCCACATACACAAAAGGTCTTCAATAAAATATTTTTAAAATTTGATTATAAAACAGTAACCTCTAGTAGTAACAACTTGCAAAATCTTTTAGGCAATCCGAAAAACCCAATAGAAATGTGTGATAAATCGGGAATATATAAAATTAATTGTAAAGACTGTAACCAAGTATATATAGGGCAAACCAAGAGACCTATTAAAACTCGTTTTAAAGAGCACGTAGCTCATGGCAAATATCATCGCACAGATAGGTCCAGTGTTGCCATGTATATGCTTGAAAATGGCCATAGAGTAGGCGACATTGAATTAATTAAGAGGGTAGATAATAAAAACGAACTTGATTCTTGTGAAAGTTTGGAAATTTTTAAAAACAGAAATTTGCTTATGAATTATGATGATAACGGTCCATTAGGATTTTCGGAATTATTTAAGCTTATCTAAGAATCAATTAAGTGTAACGGTTCGCGACACGCAGATAGTAAATATAAGCTTCCTATTGTTTTTAATTTTAGTATCGGTTCGCTGATGATGATAGCTTAGCTATAGAAACACTTGTCTGAGTAAAGTTTTTTGGTGCAGTTTTTGGTGTTTTTCTGTTTGTTAAATAGACACTGCAGTTTAGTGTTCTATTCCTTTGATCTTTCCAGTGTATTTTATTGTTACATTTGCTACTATTTGTTTTTGTTCTGTTTATTAAGTTAGGTTTTAGATTCGTTTTGTAATTGCTTGACGAGATTCTTACAAAATTATAATTTTATCAATCGTTTTACTGAATTCCACTTTTCACTTTTCAGCTATTTGATTAAAATTAATTTTTGCCTTAGATTTACCTTTTTAAAAGTTATTGCTGCAAATGTACTCAATCGATTTAGTGCACTTTGAAACGTTTATACTGTAGACGTAAATATAATAAGACAAAGGTTCATTATGATGTCCAACTGTTGTTGTTCGAATCTTTAAACTGAATTAAAATAATAAACACCCATGGCCCTTTAGCTTGGTAACGTATATAAAATGTTAAGTAAAAGTTACTTTTAAATTAAATTAACATTATTTGCGCTCACTCTGGTAGGTTTCACTGATAAATAAGAACTATCGACTTAATGTAAGTTTGAATTCTGAAACTTTACCAACTTGTGATCAAATTAAATCAAAATGAACCCCAACATATACCGCTTTAATGGATGTAATTGTATTAACATTTATAGTCAGACTTGGTTAATCTAGGCTAAATTTTTGATTTTAGAATTTGCATGAGATTTAAAGTATAAAGAGATGTAAGTATATAAGTAATGGGTATTTTGCTGCTGGTTTAAGTAAATACATTTTCGTTTACATTAATGTTTTTCTGTGTCTATCTTAAAGGGATGAATTTTAATTTTTTAGTAGTATGAGATTATTATAGAAAGGTCCTTAAAGACGCAATAAAACACCAAACTTCTGCCACTTGTATTTTAAAATACTATCTCCGATTGATGTTTAAAGTGGGTGATTGTCTGTTACTAAAAACGTCAAATTTGTAATAGAAGGGGATGATTGTGTGAAACAAACTCCTGTATTGTAACTAATTTTAGTCTGTTTCTCATTGTATCATTTTTTAAACACTTCATCTGGTTTTAAAGCACTGATTTTAAATATATGTTTATTTAAAACTAATGTTAAAACTATCTCTACACGTATTTTGTTTTATCTACCTATAAAATATGAATATTTGATCACTCGAAGGCTTGTGTAAGTTTCAATTAAATGTAATCAACAAAGTAAACGTACCCAACTAACACAAATGGTAAATTTTACGAAACATTTAAGTAAATTTTACCTGAAATGAAGTCGGTGAGCAATAGGAGTTAAAGTTTATGGAAATTTTACGTAGAATTTACTAAGTGGAGATAAATATGACGTAATTTTTTAGTAAACTTAAGGTAATTTTAGAGAAAGTTTACCAATAGATAAAGTTTCTCACAAGTATATTTACCAATTCGTAGGTAAAACTTACTTAATATTTGCTTAACTTAAATCAATTGTACCATAGTCTGACCTGCCGTTTTTGTCATGGGCTATGTTGTTCTCTGTTTCACACAATAAAACTACATGTTCTTACCTTTACAACAAAACTTATACGTCTAAAATGTACGAATGCAAAATGGTGTAGTACCTTCAGCTTGCATATAATTTATCGAGTTAATATTTGTGTATTGTCACATAGTACTGTTTAAATTAGTTATTTTATTGATAAACATGATCCTGAATCTTTGATAAATTAAGAAGCCCTTCAAAATTATTAACATTTAATTTTCATATGTATATGTTTATTGATTTTTAACCTTTTAATTCCATGACAAATATTTTATCTTACAGGTATAGTTTTTTAGGTACATTATACCATTGTTTTTTGATGACCGAAATCAAATTTCACTCACAAGAGAGACAAAGCTGTCAGTTTTACTCCCAGCTGAGTAAATCTGACAGTTGTAATTAAAAATTCTAATTTTGTATTAAAACTACTAGGACAATATTTGTTAAAGAATATTTATTTAAAATTATTAACAATTCTGCGTTGAACACTTTAAATAGTTACAAGTTACTACATAAATAATGCAGTTATGACTAATACATTTCTAATTCTTATAAATGTTAATGATGACGTACAATTCATGTTGTTAAAGTACACTTCTTATTAGCACTAAAAGCTACTTCTATGTTCTGTTCCACAATCGCGATTTCATTATTAACACTTGTAGAAGTGCTACATCAATCTCCAAGAACTTTTTTTGCAATACTAACTTTGTTCTGCAGAGAATTCTCTACATATCCTTCAACGACAGCATCACTCTTTGAGCCACCGAATCGCTTCAGAGTTCTTACATCCATTGGACCGTAAAATAACGTTTCTTATAGGTCTTGATGTAAGGAACATGGATCAGGAGAAGATCGCCTTTGTCTTCTATATCGGTGATACACATTTTTAATAATTCATCACACCTACAACCGCCAACAATTGCGATAACAGTCACAAAATATGCAAAAATTTAATACTTTATTGACATACGTCAAAATGAATTCGTACTATTACTAATAAAAACGTGTTAGACGCGTTAAGAAGAAACTTATCGATTTCATCTCTTGAAAAATTAATGATTTTTGTTTTTTTTTTTTTTTTTTTTTTTTTTTTTTTTTTTTTTTTTTTTTTTTTTTTTTTTTTTTTTTTTTTTTTTTTTTTTTTTTTTTTTTTTTTAAACAAATTTTTTTTTTTTTTTTTTTTTTTTTTTTTTTTTTTTTTTTTTTTTTTTTTTTTTTTTTTTTTTTTTAAAAATTTTATTAATTTTTTTTAAAATTTTTTTTTCCTAAAATTTTTTTAGATATGTTTTGACTTTACTGGAAGCAATCTAGAAACTGCGGCTTTCACATCCAATTTGATATTTTTTGAAAGAATTTTTATTTTTATTAATTTTGAAAAAAATTAAGAAAACAATGAGACTGTTTATTCTATAGCAACCACAGCTTACTACAAACACTGATACATAGAACCATGATAATGTTACAGGCGGATATATATTTAAACTAGCAAAGCCAGCATGCTATGCACGAACAATAATTGTCCTCGGCGCTTACATTAACATTCATCAGTTGACTAATTAATATGAATGCAGAGTACGTGGAATTCGTAAATGAATCAAAAGTATTCGTAAATGAATCGAGAGTAGGTCGCTCGCACAAGTCATAATATATTAATAAGAGATTTTTGGATTTTTACAGTGCATCTGTAAGATAAAACGTCGTATATAACACGTTATTGAAATGCCATTATAAAAACTTCGTGAGAAGTGTTCCACTCGTGCATAAACGCACTCGTGGGTCAAAATTCTCACTGCATTTCTATCACTTATAATATAATATACTATTAATTAAGTATCCTATAACATTATATAATTCCAGTAAAAGAGATAATATTAGAACAGGTATAATAAATAATACGTTTACTTCATAGTCAGAAAGGTGACACAGTTACGTAATAAGGCCTTCTGCATTTACCTAGTTGAAAACAATACTATTCAATATTATATTTACTAAAATAATCACCAACATTAACTTAAAAGGAAATAAATAAAGTAAAATTTACTAAAGATTTACTGTAAGTTGGTCAAATTTGCTAAGTTCTAAGATTCGTGCTACTTGGGCAAGCCCAATAACATAAAAATTACTTTAACTACTTTAAAGTATCACTTTAGTAACTGAAAACAGAATGAAAACAATAAATATTACGATGACCTTGATTAAAAATTTAGTTAACTACTAATTTTAATGGAAAGATTTACAATGATCTAACGCATATCTTTTAATTGCGTTACCGAGTCACAAAGCACCGTCACCGGTAAACAATACAAAATTTAGACTAAAAATTAAACTCACTTTCTTTATTACATTTAGATAGGCGGCTCCTATTGCTGGTTTTAGTGACGCACTATTTCGCGTATAAAATCTGCTACTACACTTTTACGTTGTTAATCAATATTAATTTAGTTTATCTTTGAAACCAATTATTTATTTGGTTTTTACGTCGTATCGTCATCAAAATTCTTTTTAAATTAAAACCAATTATTTATTTGGTTTTTCATTGTATCATGATCAAAATTTTTTAAATTTGAAATCAATTATTTATTTGGTTTTATTGACGTATTGTCATAGAAATTATTTAATTTTTTTATTGTTGAGTCAAAAGTTGAATTCTTACCTGAGACTGATCGGAATCAATAGACGGTATACGCCGGTATCAACAAACCCGCCAGTTTTATACCTTTCTTGGTCAAGTCCTCCTACTATACGATTTTTCTTTTAGGTATCTCTACTTTCAATGCTCTACAAATGATAACCACAAGTCTAATGTCCTTAATTATTTGTTGTATAAATTTAATTTTGTAATTAAATTTTCACGCATTGCGAATACGCACTGTTGTTATCACTTAATTTTCACTCCCCACGGCAATTTTTAATCTAAATTCTAAATTATAACGTTTAATATTTCATACTGACGGAAAATTCTAAAAATACTTCCGTAATTCACATTAATCATTGTAATCTTAGCCTAATTAGTTTACAATTTGTTTTCTTTGCATGTGTTTTCAAATTCCGATTTAAATAAATATTTTTCCTTTTTTTAAGTTATCATAGCAACATTGGTCTAGAACTTTTTTGTTATTGAAGATATCGACATGCGGTTTTTACCACTAAGTAAGCACACTTATGCTGCATATTCTAAAAATATTGTGATTATGTAAATAGTGTTTCTATACCGGGTGGTAAACCAAAGTTATGTTTTTTTAAATATAACACCCTGAGTATTTTTACGTAAAACTACACTGCACAACTTATTTAACGCACACCAACAAGTTACCTCAAATTTGATGTTATGTATTTTCGACATTTTTTGTTTGTTTTGGTTGATTTTTTTTCAAATTGTAGGTTTTTCTCTCACTCTCTTAGTTATTTTGGTAAAACTAATAATTTTGATATTATACCAGGGCTATAAAAATGTTATGTTTTTTCCGAAATTTCAAAACGTTCTGTAGGGTATACAAAGCTATTGCAAGTTATTGCAATTATAACCAATTTAAAGCTTCATGTTTATTCTACGTTTTTTTTTTATTCATTTGTTTATCTCTGTTACTTTATAAAATGTGTTTTGAAACACCGTGTGCATTTATTCACATGAAATGCATTTATCGGACAACTCAAAATGCTAGGAGGCTATGGAAATCGAAGATTACACGTCATAAACTGACAACTGTGTCATTAGTTGTTTGTTGACAGTCCAGCAATAATTAGTGAATAATAGAACGACCAACCAGAAATTTAACGCGTGATGAATGAGTTGAGGCAGCTTCGTTACATAGTGAAGTGTGGAGTTATAACCGCATTGATGGAAAACAACTAGATATTCCTAAAAACACCTACAATTTGGAAAAAATCAACAAAAACGACCAAAAAATGTTGATAATACATAACATCAAATTTGAGGTAACTTCTTGGTTGTGCGTTAAATAAGTTGCACAGTATAGTTTTAGCATAAAAAATAATAGCCCAATTCTGATTCTCATACGCACAAAATTTACAGGGTGAGCTAAAACGTAGAAAGTTAAATAACCCTTTTTTTATTAATGGAACACCCTGTATTTCTGTCCATGATGCGACTAAGTATTTTATAAGCTTTGCACTGATATTCAATTTGCATGATGAATTCTGGATCGTTAATGACATTTTTCAAAAAACATTATTTCATTATGATCAAGTTGTTAATTTTTGCAAGTGGTTAACGAAATAACTTACTTAGTCCTAGACTTTTCTACCTTGAGGTGCAAGGCTGGTGTAATTGAATATTGCACTTCTCTCTTCATTGCTTCCTATCATGCGTTAGGTTTCGTATTCTCTGCCATGTCATTCCTTTTTTTTTTCACATGCAAAATCCATCTGAGTTGCCCTTCTATGATTTTTTGTTGATTGATTCTATTTTTAGGTTTTGTCAAAATGTTTCATTCTTTATTCTGTCCTTCTTGGTTTTTTTTTTATATTTTTCTAAGGAACCTCATTTCCATTGCCATAATACGTGTCTTTTGTCGCTCTGTGAGTACCCATCTCTCACTGATATATGCGATTGATGTCCTGACAACTTTTTTAACAAATTCTTAAGACTTCTCTTCTTTTCTATGGTCTAATTATTTGTCAAATTTTTTCATTTTTTTTATTATTGCACATAGATAATTAAAATATTTTACTTGTTCTATTTCTTCCACGTCCAGACTAATTTGATGTGTTTTCTTATTGTTTGAAATTATCATTGTTTTGTTTTTTGCAGAGTTTGCTTGCATGTTTATTATTTTTAGTTCCTCCTCCAATACTTTGAGATTATATTGCAGTTATCCTTCGTATCTGTTATCAAAACCATGTCATGTCATCTACAAACTTAAGTTCCGTGAACTGGAATTGTGTCATTATTTAGTATTCCTGTGCTAATTTCTTTAACTTCTTCTTTGCTTCTTTATTATCTTGTCTAGTATAGTTGAGAAGAGTAGTGGATTGGTTTAAAAAATATTTATTTCTTCATAATAAAATACTTTTTTGGAAAATGGCAATAACTATTCAGAATTCACTATACGAACTGAATATCAATGGAAAGCTTATGAAATACTTGTAAAGAGAAATACAGGATGTGAGTTATTTAACTTTTTGCGTTTCTGCACACTCTATATCGTGTGTGCATCAAAATTCGATTATTTATTAAATTTTCAAGTTATTCTAAAATTTTCTGTAGCTAGTTTGTAGAAAATATTCATGGCCTACTGGTCAGTGATCTATCAAATGTGGGTCTTTTTCTAACAAAAGTTGAATAACACCAGAAACGAAAACAGCTACACCTATATTATTCTATACAAAGACCCATTATTTTTTTATGATAAAATTAATTATGTAAAATAAACATTAAAAAAACATAACTTTGGTTTACCAACTATATAGAAACACTTTGTATATAGAATGGGCTCTCTTGTTCTTTGCTTGTTTCTTTTAGTTAAAAATTCTATTAATATTAATACTACTCTTTATATGTATGCCTCTTTTCAATGAATCAAATTATGTATATTAAAAACATAGTTGTTTCTTACTATGTGAGTATAAAACGGAAATTTAGAAAACTAAAATTTGAAGTGTCAGTAAAATTAACGACACAGAAATGTATACCCTTATAAAATAAGTTGTGATTAAAGAGAACAAAAACCCCACTCATCAATTCCATATCTATACAAACTGTAATAAATTTAATATGAGCACTTTTGATTTGTTTTTGAGAACAAAACCATCAAAGTAGAGTTATACAGAGCGTTCGAAATGATTAGAAATCGTTTGAATGTGGTACTCCTTTGATAAATTTTGGCGCACACATAAATTAAATTGTTCGGTTGGTGTGAATATGATAAAACTTATTTTAACTTCTTATAAAACAAAGGTGAACTGATGTTGAATTATGTTGTAAAAGTTAATGTAGTAAGTCTACAGACAATTTATTTCTTCAAAATATTGACCTGTTAAATTTAAATGCAGTTCGCTCTGAAAAACTTTAACCAACCTATGTGGCTTTATTTCTGTGAAAAAGTTTTGCAATCTCATTTTTTAATTCTTTTAATGTGTGTAAATATTATGAATCTACATCATTAATTAAGAAAAGTTGAATCAGTGATTGAGTAAGTCTTATGATTCCACGTAATTACATTTCTCCGAAGACTGTCTGTGGGTGCTTGAGGGTATATCTTGTTGGAAATCGCTCAACTGTACCGCATAGATCGCATCTCTTCTATTTTAATTAATAATAAAAATGGAAGCAATGATGATTATACGAGTATTTGACAACCGTGATTTTAAAATAAAACACAGTATCACATTAGAAATCAATAATGTTTGCCACAAGAAAAATGAATTTATTAATATTTAAACGTGCAAAGAAATATTTGTAAAATATTTAATTAAATGATTATAACTATGGTATAGTCTTACCGTACATGTTACTAGCGGACAGTCTGTCCAGAAACGAAGCAAAGTAATAAATCAACATGTTTAACAGATTCTAATGGCGTACCGATGTATTAATACTTTTTCGAAAAGGGGGTTAAAAATGTAGAAGATGGGTAACCTTTCATCATTAATTAATTATTATTTGTTCTTGCTATATTTAATTATACCTTAAATTTTCAAACTCTATAAAAATGTTTCTAACAAACCATGTGTTTTATAATTACAATGATATGTTTAAAATTACTTTCAATAAAACACAATAAAACGCAATCGTAATTTTTTTGTCAACAAAACCCATGTACACGCCTATGATCTTTAGTTTAGACCTCAAGAACAGGTACGTCCCATTGTTAACGGATTAGGAGCTATTCATAAATAACTTACGTTGTAACACTATAGTATGAAAGCGGTATATCCTAAAACTAGTTTTAAAATCTTTTATGTATTTCATACAAAATCGTGTACCGTTTATATGTAAAATAAATGAGCTATTTTAATTTACTACTTCGCTTCGTTTCTGGACAGACTTTAGTGTGTATTATTCTTTTAAACTCATCTGATTAAATGCAATAGTCTGCTTATATAAAATCCTTCTTCTTGTCCTTCTTCTCATGCCTTTACGTGTGCTTTTCTCTAGTAGATCCCTATTGTTGTCGTGATGTTGAATATTTTAAGTTTGAGATAATTTACAACCTTGTTAACGAACGCTTTTCTTTCGATGTGTGTTAGTTTTATTACAGATTTACATTCTATTGCTTGGTATCAAGGACATCACTTGCTGTCCTATGTTTTAATTCCTCAATTAAAACATTAAAATTATAATTGAGTGGCCTTAGTTTATACGATTTTTTGTCTTTTTATAACAAACTTTGGCTCTCTAATCTCAAAACTGTAAAAAAATTAATTAGTTTTGCTCTTAATGTAGTTAATTTAAATCTGCACAAAGATTTTGAATAAATTAAATGGAACTCACTCATTATTAAAGTAAGATTTTGTATAAACGAAAGAAATCTACCGGTTTAGATTAACTCAAATGTAGTCGGCAAAAAACGCTCAAGGCTAACAGGTCTTGCAAAATTATGTTTTACTAAAATTTTAGAATTTGCGATGCCTTTAACCACTATCAGCCGCAGATGATATATTCTAAATGCTATCCACGCATAACTATAAAGTAATATATTGCGGGCAACCTAAAATTTTGCAAGTTCGTTTTTATGTATTGCGCTTAGTGTTAACTTAATCATGCATAAAATATTACTTTTAAGATAAATAAGCACCATTTCCATGAAACAAGAATTTTTTATGCAGTATGAGCTTTTTGAGCGATCGAATCTTGGACGAGTAATAAAATTATATTTACTATAAAGCAACTTTGCTTAACACAATTATATTTTAGCCAAGTAAATAAGCTACTGCATGCAAAAGCTAATAAAACTTTATGTAATTTATGTACATATTTTAAAATATAAGAAATTCTAGTGTTTTAAGAAATTAAACTGTAAAGAAAATAAATAAGTATATTTTAAGGTGATTGCACTCAATCTATTTAGAAACGATTAGTAAGCTTTTAAGCAATAATGGTAGGTGCAAAGAACAATTTGTGCAATACTGATGACTGAGCAGTGCATTCAGTTCAATAAAATAAAAATATAATTGAGAGAGTCTTTGAGGGAACGGCTAGAGATAGTTGATAAGAGTTTAGGGTAGTTTAAAATGTAGATCAGAAATAAAAAAGAAATTAAATGAAAAACAATACTTTATAATTCAGGTCCTTCTAACCCAAAGTAAAGGAAACACAAAGAAACCAACAAAAGATTTTACAAAAACATTTAGTATTAAATAGTATGAAACTTCAAAATATCTTTCTTCTTCCTTATTTACGTATACAAATAAAACATGGACTTTTAGTATTGAATATACATGACATTTAAGACTAAGTGATCCAACATAACTGGATATTTTTAAATTTAATTCTCTAACTACCACAAATTAAAAAAATACGTATTAGAAAAACAGGCATTTCGGGCAGAATTCTACATTGTCTCCGTGTAAAAACGTACCGTAAAACAGAGTTACTTTGGCCTAATGTTGAAACTTTGCAATTAAATAAGCTTTATTACTATAGTGTTTTATCAATATAAAAATCTGAAAAAAATCACACAATCAACTTAGCATTTGCTACTGACACTATCATTAAAGATTATCAATTTTTTTAAAATAATATAACAAATGGTATTTTGAATTTTGGGACAATGTTTTCCAATAGATTAGGGTTACTTTGACCCACATGCAGATTTTGCCTATTTATAGTGCTTGAAATATTACCTGGGCTAAAGTAAGACAGATTAGGTAGAATAATGAGATCATTCTCAAAAAAGTTAGTTTTATTACATTTAAGTTACAACGTCGACATTTTTTAGTGAAAATCAATTTCGGACACCGAGAAAAAACATTTTCGGACCCCCTTGGGAATAAAAATTTTCTTTTATGTCAGAGGACTTACAAAATAATATCCTTCAGTTTGGGCCACCTCTAAAACTTACTCCCTTGTTTCATGCAGTCAACAAGTGCTTCATCATCATCAACAGTAATAACTTTTCCAGGGTACTTCTAGCCATCATATACAATAACAACAAAATCTCCAGATTTGTATTGCTGAACAGGGGTTTTAGCCCTGTCACTAGTTGATGGAATAGGTTCTTCAAATTAACCTTCGACCATATCATTCATATTTTCGAAGGAACCAAATGATTCAGTGCTTTCTCCTGAAGAAGCAATGCTGAAATTGTTATCTTCTAGTAATGATGAATCATCAGAAGAATCAGCTCTTTGCTTCCGCTTTCCCATCTTACGAGGCGGTTTAGGCACTAGTGCATTGGCATTCGTTTGTTTATCGGGCGTTTGCACATGAGAACATTCAATTTCATCCGGATTAATGCTCTGACCAAGTGCGACAGCTAGTTTCTTTCTTCGGTTGTTTTTGGGAGTCAGTTAAAATCTCTTCTCTTTGAGCCTTTCTAGGAATATCTTTCTTATTAATCCAGTATTAACAGTGTTAAGAACGACATTTTTTATATTTATAGTTAATAATGTGTCGCTGGTTTTTGGTTCATTCCGAAATGTTTGTACCTGGGGTGCAACGCTCACCTCTCGAGGAGAACGCAAAAGACTATTGCTGTGTTAAAACCCGCAAGACACACTCACATTTCTTTATGTACAATAGCTAATGTGCAAATTAAATCATTTTTTGAGTGTTTCAATCTTTTTTTTGTTTGGTTTGTTGGCCACCGCATCAATTTTTCGTTTAAGCAACTAGATGCTGCAAAAATCTAGTGAAAAAAGTGTGATTGCAGTTTTTGAAGATCCGCAGTCCTGTATCATACGCAACATGGTCCATCGTGCAGCCGAATAAACTACGAGCTACGTAATCGATTTGAATTGTTCCACTTTCAATCAAGAAAAACGTTAAGTTTGAATGAACAAATTATTTATTTAGAAATTTGAGAAATTTTCCTATACATCGCAAGTTTATCCTTTTAAAACATAACGGTAAACGTCCTTTATACCTGACTGTCTTTTGTTTGAACACCCGAAGTTGCTTAATATTTTTGAATGCATTTGTACGTGTTCAAGTTTTTACGAAATATTTTCAGCGCACTGAAATGCCATTTGGGATCCCTCGCTAACAGGTGCGGATCGTGAATAGACTTGACCTTGATCCTATTGTTCTATGGTGTCTTTGTGTTTCGATTAAAAATCGTTTCATTCAAGCGATTCAAATTCATTCTTCTGTTGTTTAATGTCGTAAGCAATTAGTGCATAATTAATTTTGCATTATTGTTTGTATACTTGCGACTAATTTGGTGACTAACGTCTCGCTACAGTTACAAAAATCCTATTTTACTTTATTTTATCGCTTAAATCATTTATTAAAACAACGGCCGAACTTACAAAAGCAGCGCTCCCAATTAAAATGAAAATTGACTCGATTTCAAACATACTTAGCAAAAATGGTTAATCTTGGCATCAATGAAGTGTCGGACGAACAAATTAAAGAAATTAAAATCGTTTAGACATTAACCTTTCGCTTTTATCTGAATTCGAACAGATTCAATCTAAAATTATCATTAATGGTTCCGACGAAAATGCTGAAAACGAATATCATATCGAATTTGAGCATGATTATCATTCAGCTGTTTCCAAAGCTCAAAGTTTACTGGAAAATTGCAATCTAAGTCAAATACTATTGATCTTATATCTTCTCAAGCTGCTCAATCAGATTACTCGAACAGATGTTCTTTTAACCTACCAAAAATTTCTATTCCAAAATTCTCTGGAGAATTAGAGAATTGGCTCGAGTTTCGAGAAATATTCAATAGCTTGATCCACACAAATGATGATCTTAACGATATTCCAAAGATTGCATTATTTAAAGTCCAGCTTAGTCGGAGCCGCATCTCAAGTTGTTAAGAGGACTTTTACGTCAGGCCTGAAACCGACCTGTGGGATATTCGTGAAGGGTACTGACTGGTAGGCGGTACAAGTAAATGAGATGACCATATGTTAGAGAGAAATAAAGCATCCAAAATATCAGGACCGAAACAAAACAATTTGCGACCAACCATAAACCAAGCATATCATTACTAATGATGTCATTCCGAGAATGCGTGAGTTAAAAAAAAACAAACGTTGCATGTTTCAATATATTTTAAGTTTGTAACACTATATCTTCATACAACCTACATAAACACAACTTTTGATGCACAAACTGTTTACTAGAACTAATGCAAAAAAGTATTTACAATTTAAATTTTTTAGATTTAGACTTAATTTGAGCTTCTAATATATAATACGGATGTCAATTGTCATATTTCTAGATGTCTAGGGTCGATTAATTCTGGTAAAAGGCAATTACTATAAAATTTATATAAAATAGGCACGCAAGTTTGAAAAAAATCTTCATCTTTAGCCATTTTTAGGATTTGGCAGTTTTTTTCGGTCCAGATAATAAAATAGCATATGTCTTTATTGCCCTTGGACCTGGTAATAATAATCGTGTTTTTGTTTAAGAAAGAATTCGTTATTTTCGTTTGTCAAGTAAGGAATTAATTTTTTTAATTGCCTCACTAATATCCATACTTCGAGCAGAATAAGGACATTTCACCTCGACTATCGTTTTATGATTTATTATTCCATCAGGTGTTGCACCTAAATATGGCCATTTTTGTTAATAAATATACCACAGTCAGAGATTGTACATTTCTTCTTTTTTCCTGCCGATTTTGCTAGGAGGTTCATTAAGTTTCCCTAAGCGGTAGCTGCATTGTTTATATTTTCATAAAGCAAATATTTAATTACATTTCTACAGCTTGTAGTTGGTCTCATTTGCAAATTTTCCAAAATTTGAGGCTGTTAACAAATTTCTTCGAACTTCTCCTCCATTCCATACTGTCACACTGTAATTTTGTATTTTCTTGTATTTTGTGGTACTCTTCATCGGACTTTAGAAGTCTTTCCATAAATGCTATTTTTTCAATTGCTAGCATATCTTCATCTAGATCAGGCTTTTCACAATCTTCGCCATAATGTTTGTCTGGAACGTTGTGTTTTTGTATATAATTTTTCTTTTTGCTGGAACGTTGGATTTTTGGTTAATCTAGAAATTTTCCTTTGTTCAACTATTTTTGAAGAGGTACCTGGGCTGCTTCCTTCAGTCAAATGCTTATGTATGGCATAGTGGGGGCCTTTTCATGTTTCTAGAAACTGCTGCAGCCATACATCTACCTGTACGACCCTCCTAAACTAAAATTAATTCTTTTGCCTCTAGTGTACTTTTTGCTACTATAGCATTAAACTGTTCCACAGTATTACTGTCAACGTCCTCGATTAAACTGGGGGCATGATTTGATAAAAATCTGACAGCTCTCATGATCTTTTCGTCTAAACCATACAGCTGAAAGTCTTTAATGTAATTATTACTATCCGGTTCAGTTTTGGAACAAAAATATTTTAATTTTGAACAGTCCTTTGTGTTCCCAAAATATGGCTAATGCTATTCAATATATCCTCTTAAGGTTTAATATTTTTTTCGGTTTTGTTACCATTTTCATTTTTCTAAATCGAATAGCTTTAACCACAGACATTCTGCTTGTCATGATATGTTGTTAGTGTTTTAATAAACTTCGCACATATCACATTTAAACAATAATTTTGATTTAAAATCCATATTACATTCAAATTCTAGAATGGTTGTTTAAAGACTTAACTGAATCTAATAAATGTTTGCAGATATACAGATTCTTCATCGCATCTATTGTATGCTTTTTTCATTTTGGGTGCATGTTGAGGTATTTTGAAGATCTGCATTAATATTCCTTATAAATAATAATTATTATTGACAAGTAGTAGGCATTTACCACGAAGCAATGGTAGTAGCATCCAAACGGTTTTTTGGCAAGGGTAAAATGTCAGTTATGCGTCGGGCACTAAAAAATAAAAGAAAATTATAGTCTTACAATTAACTTTGTTGTGGACTTGCTATAGTAGCAAAATCAATAAAATTACAAAATTCTTAAAGTGCGGGGCCAACTTCATACAGGGAGTTTTGCCTATACATCTTAAAGTTCAAATTAGCACAAATCAAAATCAAAATGACGTTAGTGAATATCTAATTGGCAGCATCTACTTTATAATGGCGTATTAAGACCAATTTTAGCTTGAATAGGTATAATGTCCTCCAATTTTTAAATGTACATCGAAGAATGATAATCAAAAATTTATAGATTTGTAGGAAGGCGTCCGTTACACATAAATCATACGATTGCTTGATTTTTAAAAATTTAGTGATTAAAACAGATCATTAAAATTTTGATTTATTTAAACATTTATTAAATTTTATTCAAAATATTTATCCTAGCCATAATATATCAAAACAGAATTTAGTTGACAAATTACTAAATTCACAATAATTAACGTTTTGTGCAATTTTTAGTAATCAAACAATAACAGAAGAGCTTCCATTCTACTAATATCCGAATACGAATAAAAAACTAGGAAAGTAATTTAAAATAAGTACTTACATATGGTATTTGATTAAGTTCATACTCTTTTTTCGTGGAGACGTGTTTTTTGCTTTTTCTAGAATCCATTTACTTAAACTTATCTAAGCACAATAAATTAAAGAAACAAAGAATGCAAACAATATAAAAATAATTTATGTAGGTACTTGTAAAAACTGTTCGGATGAATTTCAAAATCGAATGACGAAAAACTAAAGACGTTGAAGTATATATACATGATTTGTACCACCACTAAAGGGGTGGTTAAACCTTATAAATTGAATAGGTAGTAATGGTTGTGTGAGAAAATCCATGAAAATGTCCAAAATAGTAAATTGAACAGCATAAACATGTTTTAAATAACAACTTTTGTAACCTTTAAATATAATCTATTTTAATGGGTACGTGAGAGAACAATAGGATTTATGAAAGGTGCAATAAAATTAGGTACCGTAAAGAGAGATATAATAAAGTAATCCTTTTTTCTGGATAATAATGCAACGCTTATATTAGTGGCCTGATTAGAATTTCAATAATAATTTTGTTTTGGACGTGACCAAAAGATAAGGATTTACGGAAGGTGCAATAAAATTATGTACCTAAGTTTTAAAATGCCCGATGTTCTCTCACAGGTTTTAATTTTGATGAATTCCTTTAAAGCTTTAATTGCGCTTCAGAAAAATTAAAAACAAAGAATTTCAAAAATTAATTACGAGTTTTAATAGGTGATGACTGTGTTGAAATGCTATTCAAACTTCAGGCAATGCTTGGGGTATAACACCATCATAAATGATTTATTGTTGCTTATTAAAGATAAACTTGTATTACATAAACAGTGTCACGTATACAGAGATAAGAACGCTCGGAATCGAGCTATCGAAATGTGAAGTACGGATCTGAACGCCTCAATAAGTAACTTCAGCAACAACCACGGTGTCTCCAGCGTACTGCTGTATTTCGATTGTTTTGTAGTGTTTAGGTTTTCAGTAATATTTCGGTTATTTTTAAAGAATTCTCAATGAACGTGGTCTTGTTTGAAAGAAGAAACTTAAATCTACGCTTATTGTTTTTTAAATTTTAGTTTTGTTATAGTTGAAGTTAATGAGGTTTAAACATGAAACTTGAAATTTTGGAAATATTCTAGTATTTTCTAAATAGAAGGTTAAAAGAAATTGAAAATTAGAAAACAAAAAACATAGATTTAAACGTTTTCTTTCAGATAAAAAAAATTAACTCGCTATCTCTAATGGTATTCTTACAATATCCCAACTAATTAGCATTAAAACTACATATAGCAAATTAACGAAAAAGTCCTCTTAAATCCCTGAAATTCTCTGCTTGCAATTACAAAATTGCGTGGGAATCAATTTGTGCTAGATACGATCAACCGCGTATGTTAATAAGAAACCTCGAAAAGTCCATTTTAGATTTACCTCCTGGTATCAAAGAGTCCGCTACAAAGTTACGTAATTTTTCTGATCTATTGCAAATGCGAAGCAGTTATTTGAAATTGTTATTATTCATATCATGTCTGGAAAACTGGATTCAACTACGTCTCATGAATGGGAAACTCTAAGAAATAACTCGAGTTATGATTTGCCATCTCTTACTGAATTCAGGATTTTCTGACGAATACAGCCAATCTCTTGGACAGTTTGCCTTCCAAACCGCGAACTAAGTTCACACAAGAAAAATCAAACTCAATCCTTTCTAAATCATTTGTTGTGAACACACTCCATGTGCGCTTTACAAGGACTCACACCCTTTGAGCTCCTGTAATGCTTTTCTCCTCAACAAAGGTTAGACAAAACCAAAGAATTAAGGCTCTGCATCAATTGTCTCACAGGGGTCATTTTCTGCCGCAGTGTGCATCCAGGTATTCTTGCCGTCTTTGTAGAAGAAGGCATCACTCTCTTTACAGCTCCACCTTCCTCTAATGACAATCCTCAAGTTCAATCAAATGCTCTGGTAACTGTTGACCAGCCAGATCCATCTCAAACAATTTCGGTGTTCTGTACAACTTCATCTCAAGTTTTGCTACCAACGGCGTCTGGTCAAATTTTGATTCCGACGGCAACCCCATTCTGTTCGCATTTTGCTTGATTCTGGTTCGCAGTCGCACTTTATCCGATCATCTCTTTGCAAAAACTTAAATTGCGTATCTACGATGCCAACATTATGGTTGCTGGAATAAGCAATTCTGCAGCTCGCATCAACGCAAAATGTGAAGTAGTAGTACGCTCACATTACTCCAATTTTCAAATAACGCTGTCGTGCTTGGTTTTGGATGGAATAACTGGCGTCTCACCCCGCTTGCACTTAGAACGCAATATATTTCAAATTCCATCCAATATTCAGTTATCAGAACCCCACTTTAAAAAGCCTGGTCATATAGATCTTTTAATTGGTTGCTCACAGTTCTTTAATTTATTATGTGTAGGTCAAATACAATTAGGTCCCAATCTACCAATTCTACAAAAAACTAAATTTGGATGGGTTCTATCTGGTCCAGTAAACCCTCCAGTATCTACCCAAATTAGATGCAACATTAGCATTAAAGATGATCTTGCCGATCGTCTTTCGAAATTCTGGGAGCTTGAAAATTATTCTGTAGAAAAGGTGCTTTCATCAGAAGAATCGGCCTGCAAAGCCCATTTTATTAAAACTTTTTGTTGAGATGCCGATAAGAGGTTTATCGTCTCCATTCCTTTGAAGCAACCAGGGACGTTCTTGGGGATTCATTTTGTACTGCCTAGAAAAGATTCTTATTTCTTGAGCGTTGACTTCACTGCAATTCAGAGTTTTTAAATCAGTATGTTTCATTCATGCAAAATATCAGAATTTGGGGCACATGTCCATCTCAAACTCCAAATCTTCGGAGAGATTATATTATCTTCCTCATCACGGAATAATTAAAGAGAAAAGCTTGAGAACAAAACTTCGTGTCGTCTTCAATGGTTCTTCTCAAACTCTAAAAAGTTCAGATCTTTGTTGGCATGGTCCCTTATGGCTATCCAAAAAAGATTCTTCTTGGCCAGGTTCCTTTTCCTTAAGTTTAGACCCTTCTGAAACAAAGGAAACTGTTAAATCGTGCGCCGCGGTACTGGTCTTTCCGATACAAATCACCAACTACTCCAGTATGAATCCGCTAGAAAGAGTAATAGCCTTTTGTCTTCGTTTTCGCAAAAATTGTATTGGCGATACTAAAATCGCACTTTAGGTTCACTTACATTCAACAAGCTGAGATCCGCACTTTTTGCTTAGTCAAAATCTTTCAAATGGAAACCTTTCCAGATGAAATAAAACAATTACTGGCTAACAAACCTTTAAAACTATCTTCAGCACTGCTAAGTTTTAATCCATTTTTGGACAGTGATGGTATTCTTCGTGTTGGTGGTAGGCTTTGTAACTCTGAATTTTCCTTTGACAAAAAACATCCGGTAATGCTTTCCGGAAAACATCGTCTCTCTAAACTGATTGTTAGTCGAGAACATACACGAATGCTTCACGCTGGCCCTCAATTATTATTATCGTCTCTAAGAGATCGATTCTAGATAACTTCAGCTCGCACTATTGTCAAACGAGTAGTCCGCGAGTGTTTAAAATATTTTCACCAACGTATATAGAAACGTTGGAGCAAAGAATATGTTTCCATGCTTTAGCAACGCACAAAGTGGAAAGCCAACTCATCAATTTACAAGAGGGTGGACTAGTGTTTAAAGAACATAATCTTCTTCCACTAAGCTGGAAGCTTGGACGAATTTTAAAACTATATCCTGGTGGTGATGGTGTGAACAGAGTGGCGTCCATACGCACAGTGTCGGGTGAAGTGCATCGAACCTTTCCCAAAATTTGCCCGTTACCAATAAATTAAAGTTAGTGCTAACAAGTGGCAATTGTTTAGCTTTAGTACAGACTCTATCTGTGTAACTTTCGTATTTCTAAGATTGTGTATAATTAGTTAGTTTTAGTTAGCCCTCTCTTTTTTTTTGAAAGTCTTGCCTTTCAATGCCTGGAGCAGGTTAAGAACGACATTTTTTATATTTATAGTTAATAATGTGTTGCTGGTTTTGGTTCATTCCAAATCCTTGTACTTGGGGGTGAAACGCTCACCCCTCGAGGAGAACGCAAAAGACTATTGCTGTGTTAAAACCCGCAAGACACACTCACCTTCTTTACGTACAATAGATAATGTGCAAATTAAATCATTTTTGAGTGTTTCAATCTTTTTTTTGTTTGGTTTGTTGGCCACCGCAAAGTGCCATCAATTTTTCGTTTAAGCAACTAGATGCTGCAAAATCTAGTGAAAAAGTGTGATTGCAGTTTTAAAGATCCGCAGTCCTGCATCATACGCAACAAACAATACGATCCTGACTTGGTAAACAATTTAAAAATTCATGTTTGTAATCGGAAAAATGCCCGAAATCGTGGGTTAAAGCTCATCCAACGTTTTTTGGAGCAATATAGGAAAGTGGTCCTTTGGTAAACATTGGGCCTTTTTTCCATATTCTGATTCCTACCATGCAGTCAAGGCTTGCTTCAACTAAATCTTTGGTGGTCGGAAATATGCAATGTCTAGCGGCTGTGTCAAATGTATAAAGGTGGCAAACATACAAATGCAATATTGTTTTCCTGGCATAACCTCAACACATTTGGACTAATATGAGAACTTAAGTTGTCTCTAATAATAACTTTTTACCGGGCTGTTGTCTGAGCACGGGAAGAAAATGACAATTAAACCATTCCTCAAAGTTGCATCATTCATCCATACATCTATGCTTTGTATGAGTATATCTAGCAACACTTGGACCATTTTGGTCCAGATGGACCACAGATGTTCTGTCTTGTAAATTATATATGGCGGAAGAGCAACGCCAGCAGCAGAACCGCAAAACATAACTGAGGTGCTCGATTTTGAAGCGTTCATAACACGTTCGGGATATTTGCAGCCACGGCGACATAGAATTTGTTTCCTACCAAGATCATCGCACAGATTGGTCTCATAGTTATAAATCTGTTTGGGTGGAACACCTTCTGTGACTGCTTCAAGATTGTCAATGTATTTACTGATCATTTTTTTACTTACGCCTGCTTTTGATGTTTGCAGCAAATCAAACTGATAACTCTGGGTGTCTATAAAGATATAGTTTTGTCCAGTCACATCCTGGTATGTTATCCTTAAAGTGCGGAACAGTTCGACCTGTAGATGACAAATATGCTTTCACGGCAAAGCGAAAATCTAACTCGTTCACCGGGAACCCAAATTCAGAGAGTTGAATAATATGAGCCGAGAATACATTTTTTGCGGCTTTAGTAAAGGTTGCTTGTTCTTGATAGAACTACTAGGGATTTTATAATATTCTGCAGCTTGTCAGTGAGTCATATCCTTACTTCTTACGGCATCTAAACAGAGTTGCAAATTTTCAACACTGTAATCAGCGTAGGAGCGGCTGCCCAGTTTCCTTGTATACTTGCTGGGCATTGTCACTTTCTTAAATATTCGTTCAATCTGGAAAGAAATGACAACTTAATTCGACTAATTAATAGACCTTTGGAACAAATTCATGTGTAGGTAAAGCCGCAGAACATCTAACTAGGTACCCTTGAAATGTTTTGTGGGATGTAAATATTCCATTAGACAAAAATAAAGTTTCGGCTTATCTACGGGTTATTTTGGCCCAGGACAAAGTAACCTACTAAAGTGGGACAAACTTATCCTTAATTGCAAAATAGGTTATTATCAAAAAACATTTAAATCAATCTCTAAAATTATATACGTCAATCTGTTTGCATAAACGTTCAATTTAGCATTTTTGACTGCATCTTAGCCTCTAAAGTTATGTATTTATTTTACAGTACTATTTAAATCATTTTCGCGAGATGGGCTAATGTTACACGCTATGAGACAAAGTAGCCTTATTCTACGGTATAGAAAAATGGCAACGAAATATAACGTTTTGCTCAAAAACAAAATAAACGTATAACGGCAAAATTTTGATGAAAAAAACATGAAAAAAAAACCGATATAATAAATAAAACTATTTTAACAACGAATAACGAGTCTAGGTTCAAGACCTGGTTGTCCAATACGGCCGCGCGCTCATTGTGTTTCAACGTTGTAAGACTGGAATCAAAAGTTAAAATTTTGTTCAAAAATTCCACATGGCTAAGGTAAGCGAAAATAAAATCGCGTTTTAGGCAAAAATGGTTCAAACAAAACTATAGACAATAAAATTTCCAACAACTTTTTTCTTTCAACTTTTTTGTAAACTTGATATTGGTGGAGATATTGTTACAACAATTAGTGTCACGTGATTGATACATCTCAGTAATTACTTATCAGATCAAAAATTTTTAAACAAAAGTTGTGTATAATTAAATTATAAACAACTTTTGTTAATATTTTAAAATTCGAAAATCTGTGTAGGTTAACGGCCCTTTTGGCAACATAAAATATGCCCAAAACTAATCAGATCTGCGGAATTATAAATACAGTTTATATACAAAGTTTCATAAAAGTCGAACGGGTGATTTTTTTGATATCTTGGTTACATAAGGACGGACACTCGGGTTTATTATAACGTACTAACTGTAAATCGTCGGAAAAGGTGAAAAAAATTAGCGTTAAAACTTTCGGTTTGGAAACCGTCGCATAACTCTCCATCTCATTTCATAAGATGTGGAGGAAAAAATTGTTTAAATAAAAGTTATTAACAAAATTACAAACAAACTTTTATTTAAAGAAAAGATAAATGCGTAAAAGAATATTTTTGTGAACATTCCGAATATAGGAAAATCTATGTATATTGCAACTGATTATGTAGTTTCTTTAATGGAAACAAATTGGTTTATCGTAACTTATAACACAAAGAAAATTTAAATGACCGGAATATCTTTGATCAGCTGTTATTGTATATTAAGCACTTATTTTAAATAAACCGACAAATGTGCAAGTACTTTATAAAAACTTAATTCCTCGATTATGAATGCAATTAAGCGTTTGTTACAAAAATCTTAAATTCCCTTCTGTAAATTCCCAAGAGATTGCATAATTGCAAACAAACACCAGGAGTTACTAGCCAATGGTATCTTTTTTGGCGACACTCAAGAGTGAGAACATTTGAGCAAGAAAAGTGAGTGTACATCATGTGCAAAGAATAAGTAGTGTGACATTAGTCCTAAAAGAACGAAACAGTTGTCAAGTGATTCTAGGTGTACACAAATTTTTGTACTTGTATTAGGGTTTTTTGTGCCAGATGTGACACTTTTTATAGACAAAGTAAGTGTCAAATTTACGAAAAGTTAAATTTTTCGTCTCTTGTGAGTTTGTTTCGACATTTGTTTTGAAAGTAACATTAGTCACACTCGATTAGAATTTGAATTTGAGATAGGTTTACTTTACTTTTTTCTCAAAAAATATTGTATGTAATATGTAACAAAACATTGTAACTCATGGAATTATCAAACTGTTATCTGTTAAAATGTTAATAACTAATTAAATTACATAAGCATTTTTTGTTTTAAAATCTTTCGCTATCATTCATTTTAAGAAAATTGTAAATTACGCAAAAGTGTAACGCTTAGGCATAGGACAGCCTTATACTATTCGAAAGAGGATTTTTTGTTAAAGTTATTAATTAATACAATACAAAGTGTTCCATTTATAATAAGGTTCATAGTACATATTGAATGATCTAATAATTAACCTGTAAATTCTAAACACCCTGTAAAGAGATGTTTAATATTTAATCATGGAATACATTTATCTAATATTCAACTTGTTAGGATTTGTTGTATTAGAAGATAGTGAATTTATTTCAATACTCCATATTTTAAGAAAAGTCGACGTAACTCAGAACTCTCTGTATTTAGGTATAGGAAACCTCCTATACCTTATTTTTTAGGTGCAATTAAAAACAAAATAATATACATAGTGTTCTATAAGAAAAAATATAACGTTGATGTGCCACACTTTTTGGGACATACTGTATATTTTAAAATAATTTTAAAATGTAATATTTATCAACGTACATGCTACTAAAATGACAAAAGTTGTAAAACTTTTACTGTTTCGCTATCCCGTTGGTGGTGATTCACCCTGTATAGTAAATATTGAATATAAGAAACAACTAATTAAACACATACTATATTTCTAAAACCTAACTTCGTTGATCGATTAGGTTGCCTATTCTTGAACTGGTAGTAAAGTATTCTTTACCAGAAAGTTGTGTTGAAGGATTGGGGTGGAATTAACTAAACTTAGTACAGATTTTCTGGAGCGGTGGTTGTATGTGATGGTTTTCTATTAAAAAAGTATGTTCCACTTTGCTCTGACTTGTGTTGGCTGATAACATTGTTGCGAATTAGTCGGCGAGTTACTAAGACGTTTTTTGTTTGTTTGGAAGTTTTCATGACGTTGTGACTGCATGTTGTGTTCGTGTAATTAATAGACTGACGACATACATCAATATTAAAACGTGACAGTTTTCGTGGCATTGTGTTGCGCAATACTCAACCAGATTCTCTATTCAATGAGTGAATTTTGTCAGAAACTCATGTAGTGAACGTTTTGTGCACGTAAAGTTCTCGTCCCACCAAAGCAGCCCGACAGCGAAGCGTTAACGACGCGATTTCGATATGACACAAGCAGGTGACAAAGAGTTGTCTTACCAAAGCAAAGTGTTTTTTTCATACATAGTTCATTCAAGAATGTCATCAAGTGAAGTTGACGGTGTAATTACCATGTGCTGGTACTTGCAAAATAAAAAAATTAGAAACTTTAAGAAAAGGAAATGGTGGGTGCGTTCCTTTATTGCAAGAAACCAAAAGATGAAAATATTTGTTGCGGTTAAGGAACTCGACAAAATTCCCAATAAAATTTAAATCAATTTACCGGATGTTAAAAGAACTGTATCTTTTCTTTAAATTCTTGTTAATTTGTCTGTTGTGCCATGATGATTTTGTGTTTAAATAAAAATTCACCGCTACGCAACTTGAATGTTGCTTAGCAACTGACATGTCTAGTCGCTCTGCAACAAGAAGCCGATACGTAGCTTCGATGTTTCTTCGTCGGAGCGTTAGTGAGTATAAGGTGTATATAAACCATGGGTTAAACACAAAAGATACACGCGGGCGACATCGCATCGTGGTGGCGTTGGTGTCGTGCTGCTTTGGCAGGACAAGAGGCTAACAGGTAGGAAGCCTAGATGTGTCGTCACGCATAAGCACAACGCGTTGCTCTGGTTTTGCGAAAATTCCATTTTTTGTTCAGAAGTACGAAAGGTCTGAACATTTGTGGAGTCTTTGGAACAGAGGTGCAAGATTAGTTTACATTAGAGTAATTGATGTATCAGCGTTGATTAGGTAAGGTTGCAGCTGTGGTTGCGAAGCCTAAAATGGATACTATGATAATAATAATAATAATAATAATAAATTTATTGATTACATATGTTAATTACAAATACAAAAAATGTTGATGCTTAAACTAAAAGTTTGCGTCTTAAAAATTACATAATTAAAAAATACAAAATAATATGGTGTCTCTTATACAAAGACAACAGAATATAATAATGCAATACAATGCAATAAAAAACGTATATACAGAGTGTCCAGAAACTCTCCTGACAAACGAAGACCGGAGATTCCTCAGATAATTTTAAGACAATTTAACCCAATTCACCTAGTCCGAAAATGCTTCCTAAGGGAGCTAGAGTTCTTTGAAGATGGCGCCTGTTAAAATAAAAAATTAAAAGATAAACTTTGCGAACTGACAACAATTTGACAATAAAAACGTAGGTTTTACTTTTGTTGGCAGTTCAGAGCCAACTAGTGCAAAAATATAAATTTAACTTTAATGACAAAAAACAAAAAATTTTCAAATCCATTTTTCTAGAAAACGGTGTATCCTAATGACTTAAAGTAAGAGTACCTTTTAGTACTAGATTACCTGAAAATTTAATAATCTAGTGTCACAAATGCTTAAAAGTTAAAGACAAAAAAGTTATGCCTTAAAATAACCGTTGACCTACCCAAAACGGACGCCTATGACCGGTACTAGAAATTCGTAATTGATGGAATCGATTCATCTCTAAAGGCTAAACAAACAAACCAGTTTTTGCTTTTCTAAGTAGAAGCGTTCTGGAGGTATTTAAAAAATACTATCTACAAGGCGCCATCTTCAAAGAGCTCTAGCTCCCTTAGGAAGCATTTTCGGACTAGGTGAATTGGGTTAAATTGTCTTAAAATTATCTGAGGAATTTCCGGTCTTTGTTTGTCAGGAGAGTTTCTGGACACCCTGTATACAGAGTGGTTCACCGGGAAATACCGCAATTGTTTTTGAAAAACTGTATGAAGAAAAATTCTGATAATTTGCAAACATACCAAAGTCGATTAAACCAAAATATTTTAAAGTTGGCAACACTTCCGGCTATACCGGAAGTATATATCAACTTGCTTATTTTAAACGGAACACTCTATATATTACTACATTGTTAAATTCGACGTCTAATTCTAGGCATATTTTATGTACAATGTCACATACCTCACCTCAATTGTTTCTGGTTTATTTAATGTTTTATGTCAAAATTGGCGTTTGCAGACCAAAAACTAATTTGAATTGTCAACTATTCAGAAAAAAAAAAAAAAATATAAAAAAAAAAAAAAAAAAAAGGTTAAAAAAAGTAAAAAAAGTTTTAAAATCCAAATCAATTTTTTCAAATAAAACATACCGATTTTTATATTTTGATCTGATTTGTGATCTAAAATAAGGGTAAGTTTGTATAACATTGATTATTCGCACCGCTAGGTACTCAAAATTACATCGCTTAAAAGATATCAAAAGCGGGTCTACCGAGGGCTTTACTTAAAAATTAAATTTATGCATTGTAACAACAAAGAATTTGAAAACATTTCGTTTCTCAATTATCGAGTTCTATACGTTTCACCATGATAGTAATCAGTAACAAAAACAATAACAATCGCTATTGTGTACAACTAAATAAAGTTTGTAATTATTAAATTTGTTTTAACAAAGAGTAATTACAGCAATACAGAGCTAAATACCAGAGGGCATTTGTCAAAACTTTTAATGAAGTTGCTCAACTTAATATTACAAAGAGGCTTTGGCAATTTTTACAAGCTTAAGCTAAAAAATATTTTAAATACTTAAATAAAGTTGTTAAAATTAAGATGCAAGTTTTAAAGTGTTCAGTATTAGCGTAAATGGCAGTAATGTTTACAAGAAGTATACGTATTTTTTAAAAATGAAAAATGTTTAGAAGCGGTTTAAGCCAATGAGTTTCATAAAAACATTAAAAAAGCTCTTTGTTCCTTTGAAGTGTGCTTTTGTTTGCATTTTATAGCCAACTAATTGAATTGTAGAAATCAGGAAATTCACTCTGTTTTTACAGAGAATAGGGAAATAGATTTTATAATTCAATATTACCCGACTGTAAACAATTTTTACCATGTTGTCGGTTAGATTTCAATTTCCTTTGTTTCATAAATCAAGTGGTTTTTTAAGACTTTTGATGAAAACTAAACTAAATAAATTACCTAAACCAATAAAACATTCTTTGTAATTTGATATTGAACTGTATTTCCTTGGTTATTTAATCTTCAGATATTGCTAAAAACAATTTATTTAGTTATATATTTTTAGACTTACATTTATTACAGGGTACAAAATAATTAAATCAAAACTAAACGAATTTTAGAGATTTTGTAGGAAAGGCGTGGCATAAATTTTTGACCCTGGTGGTACAATGTAAATTGAAGTTTTAAAGAAAAAAAAGTATTATTTTTGACAATGAGATTAGAATCAAAGAAAACGCTTAAAAGTTACATTAAAAATTACCAAAACAGCACAATATAGTATGTTGATTCTAAGCTGGCCGTTCGTATTAAAATAATAAACACCTGCAAGGATTGCCTGAACGTACTGTCATTTCTAGTACAGTAGCAGTGTTATGGTTATGGTCAACCCTCTTTAGTATTATAATCAATATTGGTAACTTAAAACTACTAAAAATTTGCTTAATCTGTCAGCAAATCTTTGGACGGCCGGCCGTCCTTCTGTATGTAAACAAGGTATCATGAAAACCACCGGTTATATTTTTATAAAACTTTCCATATATTGGGCATAATCACTGTAGCCAAAAGGACCGTTTACCTACATATTTTTGAAATCTTAGAATACCTACAATCTATTTTACACATTTTTTTATTCAAATAAGAATATTTTGTAGTTTAATTATGCACAACTTTTTTTAAACTATTTTTTGATGCGATAAGTAATTGCTGAGGTATGGCAATCATGCGATAGTTAATGTTTTAATAATATCTTCAGAAAAATGAATTATTCAAAAAAATATTGATAAAAGGTGTTCAAAATTTTATTGCCTATAACTTTTATTTAAACTATTTTGTTTAAACAATTTTCTTTCTCCTCTGTTTTAAGCAGTTTTAAGTTTGAATTTCAATCTTAAACGTTTAAAGGAATGGCTATCGCGTGACGGTTTAACCATAAGCTACCTGGACTCGTCTTAAGGGTTATCCTTAAAACAGTTACATTTATAGTATTGTTTTTCACATATCTCATTAAAATTTTTAAGTTTTGACGCACTTTCTATACGCTATTTATCTTATTTTTGAGAAAAATTGTTTATGTCACTGCACACTTTTGATACTCTTTTACATATTTGTTGGTATCAAACGATGTGGAATTTTGTGAAAACGATTGTTTTTAATTCGTACTACATTAGCAGTATTTGAATACCTTGAATACTTTTCATGTAGCATGAAGTACAAAGGAGTGTATGTTTGTATATGAGATTTTGGGCCCTCGAAAAAATTAAAATAAAAATCAGCATGCTTTTAAAAATAGTTACATTGCCAAAATTGACTTATGATATTTTTGAAATGACACCAATAAAGTGTTTTGGATGTAATAGGTATATTAACAAAAAAGTACTGCAAAGGTGCCAAATAATGTAATATAACCGACAGTTTTGTTAAATCTTTGTGCACACAGCAAGTTTTATGGGTTGAGCCCGAAAATAATTCTTGACTCTGTACCCACTGTTATGGTACTTCTCGATGACAGGGTAAAATTATAATTTATGTTTACTTATACACATTATTTCCTAATTTTCAAAGTCAACGGGAGATATCCTGTAATTAAACCTGTGGCAAATGTTCAAAACGGTGAAATGGATATTGACAATGTTGTTGAAATTGTTAAACATAATCAACGATTAAAGCTTCCGACCACTTAAAGAAATTGTTGTGTTTGTGGAGTGTTGGTTTGGAATCGTATTCCAAAAAAAGCTTTAATAAAATTGTAGGTTGAAAATCGATATTCTGCAATTCCGTAAATAGGTCTTGTCGTGAGCATTTTGAGGAAAGTTATTTTCCGAAGAGGCCGTTATGCTTTAATACGAGAATAACAACACTTTGATCGACCTTCTCACAGACCAAGTAATTTCTTTGAAACAGAAATGCAAAGTATTTGATTTTGGCAATGAAGAAATGGATGACGATGGCTATAAATACTTGACAGGAGTAAATCTAGTCTAATTGAATACACTGCAATAACTTAACACCTAGAAGAGAAATTAAAAAAATTGTGTTGCAATTTTTCTTATTAAGCTTAGAGTCGAGCCAAGTTAAAAAGTTTTGGGTATGATGTTTGGAATAGAACCAAAGCAGCAAGCACGGATAAGCGAGGTTTTTCATGACGTTCTGACTTCATCAACAAATCATTTTGTTCCTCGCCATCTTGGCTACGAGCACATAACTGGTAAAAATTATGCGGGTCTTCATAGCATCACAGCATCAAATCGCCTGTGCAATGCACATCCAGATTCTCTAGTTCTCTCGCAGGACACCTACTCTTTACCAAATCGCGCCAACCTTGTCAAGTTTTCTGTTGCAACAGCTCCAGATGAGTATAAATAAATGTAACGCGCCCGCATGCAACAGATGGAAGGAATAATAATTCGTCGGTTTTAATGCCATGACTTTGCTTTTGTCGATAACATTTGTTGAAATATGGGTCTTGACGTTTTTATGTCCCATTTGCTTCAAAATGGACAACACGAACTCACTACCCAACAGACTAACTAGTCTCGATTAGTTACCATGCTTAGATGGGTAGTTGAGGCAGTACTTGGACGATTACAAAATAAGTTTTGATTTTTAAGAAATGTAATTTCTAATTCTTATGGCTGTAAAACAAATTGCATGTGCTATATCAAATGCCTTTTTCCGGCAATTAATAAAAAGGACCAAAAGATTACGCTTTTGCGATTAGGTATTAGAATATTTAAGCCGCCCAAATTATTTATTAAATCGGGCTCTGGATGAAAACTTATTTCGAGGTCGTTTGAATTGGCCACTTGTAAATGGGTTTTTAGATCTTCAAGATTTTCCGTAGAATCCTAGATTTATCACAGTACATACGAGATTCGTTTAGCATATAGCTATACGTCATCGCATTTATCTAATGGCAATTATTTAGTGCGTTTGCATTGACATCCTAATGTGGTTGGTCCAATTCATTTGATCAGAGCATTAATACCTTCACGATTAGAAGGTGCTGAAAATTGAAAGTGTTTTATAGAATATAGCTCCCAAATGGTTGGAATTGACGCAATAACTGGCTGGACACGTTCATGTAAATCTGGCGCACGAGTATTGGGAATGTGTGGCCATGTCTGTTCTGTAATGTGGTTTTATCTTATGCATGGCATTAACCAAAAATACGTTATCCATCGACCGATATGGCCGATAATTTAATTGATGTCTCCAGACCTACCTTGCAGGAACATTGAGTGTATACATTTTCAGTTTTAAATATAGATTCAGTTATAATATACCGAATTTGTTCAGAACAAAATTATTTTCGAAAAATATTAATCAATTTTGACATGTTAATTCACCAGAAAAGAAGTTATTTTAGAGTGTTCTGGGATGGTTTCAGAGCTAAGACTTCGAGCGTATTATTTTTTTACACTTACTTTAAAAACTCATGACAATATCAATATCTGTGACTTTAGTGAACACAGCGCACAAGTCACTGTAGTTGAGAATTACCATTACGAAAGAATTTCATTTCAAAATGTTACATTGGACCACAGAAATATATTTTTAGTTTTCAATAGCGCGAGGAATATATTTTGTGGAGCAGAGATGCCTGAAGATAAGTTAAATTAAATTTTAATTAATTTAGTTATAATTATTATGGTTTACTAATTTGAAGGACATCTGAAGTTAAGCATTTTTTTGTATTCTCTGTCTTGATTTTCTGTTTTTCTATTATTTTGTTTGCTATTTTTACTATTTTTTTGCATTGTTGGGACTGGCGCTTGGACCTGTCCATTACATGTCATCTTGCATAATGGCTGTGCTGTTATATTTTATGTTCTTATTTATCTTCTGTAATGTTTACACACAACACAGACGAACCAATCCACAATTACACAAAGTTTTGGCATCATACTATACAGCTTTATACTGATTTTCTGGGACACCATACATAGCACTTACATCACAACGTCATAATGAAAATGTACCATATGAATAAATAAATAAATAAAATTGACATTCTTAGTTCAATGTTTAATTTTAAACAAAATAATTACACCAGTATATCCTAAGTTAAGTATTCGTCGGTAAATTAATGTATTCGTTATTTTAGTAGTCATTTATTTCTTTATATAGATTTTGAGTTAACTTAATTCAATTGTTATTATTTGTAAGTTTTAATATTATTCTAGTATTCAATGCCCTATGACGACTTAATATATAGAGTTTCCACGGGTAAGTGTAACACACATGCAATATCGTCTGTGAAAATTAGCTGGTTTCTTTAGAAACAATTTGACTTAAATAGTAAAAAAATATATTTTAAATGATGAGAAAATAGGATTTTTAAATTTGTTGAAAATCGATCGCAGTTCAAGTAAATAAAATCAATGTGTGCTTTTTCAATAAATAATAAAATTAAACTCATAACGTGTAACTTTTATAGTAAAATAAAGAAATTATTTATTGTATCTACTAAGTAGTCTAACATACAATAGAGCTTACAGTTAAATTTACTATAAACAATATATGGTGTTATTTTTAAAATAAATTATGGCGTATTAGGTTGATAAATTGGAAATATCTACGTTGAGGGTAGCCAGAATTCTCTAAAAAACTCCTTTGTAAATATTCATTTTAAACTTCATCTTTAGCGCAATCCAAAATATGTAAGATTAAATCGAAATTCGGGACTTCGAACTTATCTGTAGCCCAAAATCAAACAGAAATTAAGCAAAATAGAATCTTAGTCAAACATATGCTTTGAACTCAGACACCAATCCAAGTCATGTAAAAGTCGACACTTAACTAGAGTAGACACCTTACTACCTGACAATTGTCGAGTTCATTACGTATTGCTTGCAATCGCACCAGTGTGTTTGACAAGAAAACAAATTCTAGCCCACGATTTATTATGCGATTTTATTTTAAGATGAACGAATCAATTTGTGCAAATTTCGATTTACAGTTTGGATTTAGATTTAATAAGTTACAGAACTTATGTTCGTCCAACGCCCAGGTAATAACTATGTTTTAAATGACAGGAAATGGTTGGTATGGATGGGAGCTAGGTCAGAAGCTCTGAGAGGGCAGCCCCTCACCGACCTTATAGGATAGTCTCCTATTTGGAGAAAAATCATGACTTTCAATCACTCAAACACAGCCTCAAAAACTGGACAAAATTTAAGTATGACGAAAAGCAAACGATTACGGAATAAGAGATTAGGCATACTGGATCAAATGAATGTAGGATGTTGGAATGTACGCGGAATATCAAACAAGATTGACGAACTAAGCAAAACACTAGAAGAACATAAAATAGATATTGCATTGATAAGCGAAATGAAGAAAAAGCTACAAGGCACCTGCGAGTTGCAGAGATACACAATGATCTATAGTGGAGTCTCACAAGAAAAAGAGTCAGCGCAGGAGTAGCGATTTTAGTATATAATAAATGGAAAAACCGAATTAGTTAGTATAGCTGGATAAGTGAAAGAAATACTACGTTGCGATGCAAAATCGATAGAGGAAACATCACTTTTGTGTCAGTATATGCACCGGAAGAGGGCAAAAAGAAGAAACAAAAACATTTTATGAGCAATTACAAAAAGTACTTAACAACATATGTAAAAATTATCACCTTATAATAGGAGGAGATTTTAATGCCCGAATAGGTAAAACACCCATGACAGGAATTATCGGGAAGCATAACGAAGACATAATAAACAAGAATGGAAAAAAACTTCGCATTTTATAATAATACAAAAATCATGACTACCTTTTTCAAACACAAGAGAATACACAAATATACATGGTCTGCAAGTAGACAAGTCTCAACAATTGATTACATATTAGCCAATGACAAAACCTTTGAAACTACCAACGACACTTGGGTCTACAGAGGTGCCGACATAGGGACGGACCATTATTTATTATGTGCAACAATAAATATAAAGGCAAGATGACTAAAGAGAAAAAACAACAACGACAGTACAGAACTATTTAAAGTCTACTTACTCCAAGAAGAATCAATAAAAGAACTATATCAGGAAAGACTAAATGAACAGAATAAATATATACAGCCGAGTGACGACATTGAGAAAGAATGGATAAACCTCAAAAACATTATAAAAAAACTGCCTTTGAAGCCCTTGGACGCCAGAAAAAACTACAATAAAAGGACTGAATATATGGAATGACGAACTGGAAGAAGCCGTGAAACGTAAAAAGAAAGCTTATCTTAGGTTACACAAATTATACAGAGGAAAACAAAGAAAATTATAAAGAAAAGAATAGAGAAGTAAAACAAATATATAGAGAGCTAAGACAAAACAAATGGGATGCTTTTATCAGTAAAATTGAACATGACGTACACGAGCTACAAAATATAGCTTATAAAGTAATAAAGCATATAAATAAAAAGAAAAAGATAGCGCGTCAATTACAACAAAAGAAAACAAAGAATGGCAAAATTACTACAAAGATCTATGGAAAAACGAAAAAGAGACTTCTGAGGTAATACAACAAGAAAATATAAAAGAAGTTGACGAGATAGACCTGGAAGAACTTAACAAAGCACTACACTAAATCAAAACCGAAAAGCAACGGGTACTGATGGAATAAATACCGAACTGCTTAAATATAGTTCCGAAACAATAAAGCTACGAATTTTAAAAGTTATGAATAATTGTTGGAAACAAGTAAAAACCCCGAAGGAATGGAAGATCGCAGTGATAAAACCAATATTTAAGAAGGGAAACAGAACCTTATGCAAGAACTATAGAGGAATAAGTCTGTTGAACACGACGTATAAAATATACTCTAGAATAATCAATAGCAGACTAAGAAATATTACAGAAGATACAATAATTGAAGAACAAACAGGCTTCAGGAAGGGCAGATCATGCATAGACAACATATTCAGTTTAAAAGAAATTATCGAAAAACATATCGTATATATAGACCTCATCAAAGCGTTTGATAAAGTAATTCGAAGTAAACTGTACAAAATATTACGCAGGAGGGAAATACCACATCATATAGTGAGTGTGATAAAGGAAATGTACATGAATACCCAGATTTGCATTGCAGGAAATTTAGAAAAAACGACAATAAATACGGGTGTATGACAAGGCTGCAGCATGTCGCCAACACTGTTTAATATATATAGACGATGCTATTCAAAAATGGAAAGAACAAATACCATACTATACAACAAACATGCACAGCTCCAAATTCGCATTCACAATACTATTTGCCAACGATCAAGCGATTATAGCGAACAATGGAGATTCCTTACAATACGCATTTTACAAGCTAAGCCTAATCATGGAAGGATACAATATGATAATATCAACAGCAAAAACAAAAGTAATGGTGTTTAAAGGACAAGAACAAATCAGATCTAAAATCGTACTCAATGATCATACTATTGAACAAGTCAAGAATTTTAAGTATCTAGGATGCACAGTTTCCCTACATGAAGAGAAGGACATACAAACTAAAATAGAGAACTTCAATTATATAAACGGAACCATCAAAAGAACGTTCAAGAGTAGAAACAGTCAGACCACAGTAATGAAATTTTACAAAACAATCTCGATACCCAGCGTAACATACGGCAGCGAAACGTGGACGATAACAAAGGGAAACGAGGAACGCCTACAGAGTGCAGAGATGAGGTTCCTTAGAGAAACTGCAGGATATAAAAACTGATAGGAAACGAAACACCGACATCCGGAACGAATTGCAAATATTTAGTCTAAATAATAAAATCAAAGACTACCGAAATGCTTGGAGAGAACACTTAGGATAGAATGGGCGAAGAACGCATCTCAAAAGCAATATATGAATATAAACCAAGAGGAAAGAGAAATATGGGTCGACCAAGGAAAAGATGAGGAGACAAAGAGTGACGGAACGAACAATAAGTTTAAAGCATGGAGATGATGATGATGATAAATAACAGCAGGATGTAATTATAACTTAAAAGTGTATAAATGTACAAATAAATTTTCATGTTACATACAGCAAAACTTCCAACATCTTTGGCATTGCAATTTGTGGTTAAGTGCAAACCTTTGAATTCTTGTTTCTCGTTAAATTTGATCCAAAATCTTACATGAAACCAGTTTTAAATAATGGTTATCAACAATTGTGATTATCATATGACATATTCCAAAGGATCGACCTGCCCTCTAGCGTTAACAAACTTTACTAAATTTTCACCGGCCTAGGCCGGTAATCAACGATTTTCCGGCCGATTTTGACGATTGTAAAGTTAGTGTTTTTAGACGGAGGCCTAAAAACATAATTTACATAATATCTCAAAACAATTAAAAATCTTATAACAAAAGGTAGAGGAGTACCTTAATTGTTTCGCTTTTAATTGTCTGATGTATTTAAGATAATAGCACATAATCGTTTCCTTAATTATGTGATATTTTTTATAAAATCGGTGTTGCTTAATAATTCTAGAGGATTCTGATGATCTCGCAATATTACTATTGGAATACGAGAATACGGATCATCTTTGATATAATTTATAAATTCGTCAAAATCTCTTTGCAATATTCAAAGCATCGTTTACAACAGAAAAATAATTACATCTAATTACTTATAAAGAATTAACTATGTAGTAACAATATTCCTGCCGATCCTGATAAAATTGTTTCTGGAAAAACAGCATATAACTCAAACCTGGAATGAAGCATACATTTCTATAATCTTCAAAAAAGAAAAAAGAGAAGAACTTAAAAACTACCGACCTATCAGGCTTTTGTCGCAAATCTATAAGTTATTTACTAGTCATATCTAAAAGACTACAAGTGAAACTGAATTTCTACCAACTAACCGAAGAAGCTACTTTTCAAAAAGGCTAAACAAAAAAAAACATTTTCTTCATAAAAATTTTACAAAAGAGCACTCAAATATAACTTCCTCCTACATCTCGCTTTTGTAGACTACGAGAAAGCTTTCGATTCTCTAGAACACTGGGCCATTTTCGACAAAATGGAAAAAGCCAGGATTGACCAAAGATACACAAATCTACTCAAAAACATATACAAAAATGCCAAAGCCCAAGTTAGACTGCCCGAAGGCACAAATTAAATTTCGATAGAAAGAGGAATACGGGAAGGGGACACCATATCCCCTCAACTATTCTCCCTAGCACTGGAAGGCGTCATCAAAAAGTGAAACTGGGAAAACAAAAGGATAAATGTAAACAGAGAAAGACTCTCCCACCTAAGATTTGCAGACGACATCCTCCTGATTGCAGAAAAAGCAGAAGACCTAAAAAGCATGCTAGAAGAGCTCAATACAAAATCGAAGGAAATCGGTCTAAAAATGAACATTGACAAAACGAAGACAATGTGCAAAAAAAATCCGGAGATTTCAATCAAAGAAGCATTGGTTGAAAACGTAGCCAAATATGTCTATCTATTAAATCCAAATTGGCAAAAGAAACACAGAGATCGAAACAGATAGAAGAAAGAAACTAAGGTGAGCAGCATTTGAAAAACTATCTAACATCCTCAGAAACAAGAAAATCCCACTTAAGTTAAAGGCAAAGTTATTTGACCAGTGTGTAATGCCTGTAATGCTGTATGAAGCTCAAATCTGAACACTAATGAAAATCACAGTGGAAAAGCTATAGATCACCCAGAGAGCTATGAAAGGGCAAATGTTCGCAGCAAAACCAACCTAAAAGACATAATTGAAAAGATATGCCAATTAAGTGGGACTTCGCAGGACACTTAGCCAGACTATAGTATGAAAGATGGAGCAAAAAAATCATAAAGTGGAGACCTTGTGGAGAGCCGGAACAGGGGAAGATTAGCCACGAGATTGGCAGACGACATAAAGAAGCACGCGGGACTAATGTAGATAAACGAGGCTCAAAACCGAGAGAAATGGAGAAACATGAGGGAAGCCTATGTTTAAAATTAGACGAAAACGGGCTGAAGAAGAACAAGATTACAAACAAAAATGAAGAATATACAAAATTTATGAGAATAAGATAAATCTTAAGTGTGCGTTAAAGTAGGTATGTATATGTACCTTACTTGAAATCAACACTCACAAACGTACGATAAAGTTTTTTTTATACTTTACTAAATGGCGTTTATTAATACCAAAATTCATGACGTCACTTACTTAAGTATTTCTTAAGATTCACTCCAGATTTACATAGGTGAGGTTTAATAATACCAAACATGTCTTGAAGTGACAGTCAAGTAACGTTTATTAATGTGGGCCTTAGTTTCTGTTCGACATTTTAGTTGAGTTGTAGTTACAGTTAATTCTATTACATTTGTTGTAGTGAACATTGATCATCAGTCTATGTGTTTAGAATTGAAATCTCTATTTGTTTCATATACCATAACAAATGATTCGAACCTAAACCTAAACGTTGAAAACTTAAGAACAATTCTTACTAGCTGTACCTCACTAAGCCATACCCTACAATTTTTAATTTTAATAATTTGAAGAAAAAGTAATTGTTTTAATTTCTAAGTTTGAAATTTTATAACATATTTAATGTCACAGTTCCAACACAAATTTACAAAACAAAATAAATTGTTTTACGGAAACCACACAGTCCCATCTTATATCTTCGAATTTAAATTAAAAGAGCCTTGATTACATTGAGATTTGAGCCAATTTTAAAGATTCATTCTTTATAGTTTGTGCTGCCTTTGAATTAACATAAAGAAAAACATAATTTGATATGTTTGTAAGAACGTTGTTGTGTTATTTTTTAATTTTTTAGTGAAATTAAACAACGAATTAAATATTGAATATAATTTTGAACTATCGCAATAAAAAATTTTTTTCCTGTAGCTATGTCGTGTTACATGTTATTTAAAATTTAACGTGACGTTTTGCAATGATCTTGATTGCTTTATGAAACGGATATAAAATTTTTACATTGAAATCCCAAAAATATAATTATAAAGGTTAAATATAGGTGTAGTGAAAGGACTAATTTCTACGCACCTGCAATATGTATGAATTGTTGTTATACGAAAATTCCATAAAGGTGGAAACCTTGTACGTTTTATAAATAATTGTTTTTATAGTAGAAAACATTAATTTCAATACTAAGTAGTAAAATTTTATCATTGAAAAAGACTCGTTCATGTCAAAATTTAGTTATGAAGATTAATTTAATTTAAGTAGTACCAACTTATAAAGTTATGTGTTATAATTTTTCTCGTTAGGTATAATTTTTACGTGTAAATTTTAAAGTTTTATTTTGAAATGTTTAGCAATGATAATATTGTGGTATAAGTTAATTAGTCATTAGTTTTGTTTTTAAATTATAAATTTTATTAGTGACAAGTGAAGTTTTTATTTTAATTGTTTTAATTATTTAATATTAAGTTGTGGTAAGTGAAATTTAATTTTTCAACATCACTTTTACACTTAACAGTGCTGAGATGATTTTTTTAAATGTGTAGTATTTCTAATAATAATCGTTTCTTTACGTTTTTCTTTTTCTAAAATTTTTGGGTTATTGAAATCAAAATTATGAAAATTGAGTACTGAGTGATCTGATAAAGCGGTGTTGGGAATATGTGGTGTTATAATTTTTTTTTTAATTGAATTTTGATGTTGTTTTATTCTTTTAAGTAAGTATTGTTTAGTTTGTCCTATATAACATTTATTGCAGTTTAGACATTCTAATTTGTATATAATTTCTGATTGGTCAGTAATTTTTGTTTTATCTTGAATTTGAATGTATAAAATTTTTTTAAGTTGTTGTTATTAGTGAAAGCTGTTTTAATACTATGTTTTTTAAGTTATATTTTAATTTTTTTGGAAAGTATGGGAATATATGGTAATGTTAAAAAATAATTTTGTTTATCTTTATCATCTTGTATGTAACAGTCTTCTAAAAACAAACAAGAAAACATCTTAACTTTTAATTACAATCACAACAAAACAAAATACAAAATCTCTTTAAATAAATACAATTGTATAATCTTGAAATTATTGATTGATGATTCGTTCATATTACAAAATTTTTTAAAACAAAAAATTTAAAATTTAAAAATAAATTAGAAAACAAAATTCCTTACCAAACTATACCTTTTTTCACAAAAAATATGTTTCGTATAAATAAATTAAAAAACAAAATAAAAAATACTCACATCAAAAAATTAATAACCTAATAGATACTCATAAAAAATATAATAATTTTAGCACTTACAATGAAAATAATATCAAAAACTTAAGTAACCAAAATATTCCCCATGAAATTAAAGAAATTTTACAATTAGGCCCTTAATATAATATTTATGGCCCACAAAAACCATTACCTGTAAATAATATAATTTTTAATATTGAAAGTTATATTGATAACCTAGAAGAAATAGAAAAAAATAAAATAAGAAATAACATTTGCAATATTATTACTAATTATAAAAATACTAATAAAAACACCATTTTACCACCTAATGATCAATTATAATAAAAATCTTCTTAATAAAATCAAAAAACCAAAAAATTTTTATAAGAAAACAAAAACTTGTTAGTTTTAGAAGCAGATTAAACAAATGAAACTATTATTATAGACAAACATGACTATACAAATAAAATGCATAATCTCCTTAACAATAATAACACTTATAAAATAATAAATAAAGATCTCACTATTACTATTCAAAATAAAAATAACAACATATTAAAAAATTACATGAAAACCAAATAATAGATAAGAATGTTTATAATAAACTAATCTCACTAAACGGAGTCGCACCAAAAATGTATGGTTTACTAAAATTACACAAACCTAATATACCTTTAGGACCTATTGTCGCTTCATTTTTAAGTCCTCGTTATAAACTCTCAAAATTTTAATCAAACATACTAAATAATATTACATTAAAAAACAAAAATATTATTAAAGATTTATTGTCTTTAAAAAATCCATTAATTAATTAAAAATATTACCTAATTACAAAATTTTCTCCTTAGATATAGTTTCTTTATATACCAACATACCTACCGATTTAGCTACTGCACCTATAACATTAATTTGGAAAAAATACAAGAACATACAAATATACCTAAATTAGATTTCATCAATATTATTGAATTTATTCTTAACTCTAGCTATTTTATTTTTGAACAAAACATTTACAAACTTTTGGTGTTGCCATGGGACACCCTTTATCTTGTACTATAGCTGAATTAGTTTTACAACAAATGGAAATAGAAAAACTTAAACAAATTAAAAATTTAGTTTATTATAAAAGATATGTAGACAACATTCTAATAATTGCACATAAAAACGAATTAGAAAATATAAAAAACATTTTTAATAACTATCATAACAGATTAAAATTTACTTTAGAAATAGAAAATAAAGAATGAACAATAAATTTCTTAGATTTGACACTAATAATAAATAAAAATTTTCAATAGAAACAAATTGGTACCGTAAAAACATAAAAACCGATAGATTTATCAATTTCAATTCATTTACTTCTATAAAATATAAAAAAAGTGTAGTAAATGCATTAGTTGATAGATCTATAATACTTTCTGAACCTAAATATCATAAAAATAATCTAAAACTAATAGAAACAATACTAATTAAAAACAACTACCCTCTTAAATTTATACAAAAACAAATTAAAATTAAAGTTAATAAAATTAAAAAACAAAAAACAATAGAAAATTAAATTGCTTTACAACTAAACTTTTTAGAACAAGATTTTAACAATGGTTACATACAAGATGATAAAGATAAACAAAATTACTTTTTAATATTACCATACATTTCTATACTTTTCAAAAAATTAAAATAGAACTTAAAAAACATAGTATTAAAACAGCTTTCACTATAAACAACACCTTAAAAAAATTTTATACAATCAAATTAAAGATAAAACAAAAATTACTGACCAATCAGAAATTATACACAAATTAGAATCTTTAAACTGAAATAACTGTTATATAGGACAAATTAAACAATACTTACATAAATAAATAAAACAACATCAAAATTTAAAAAAAAATATTATAACACCACATATTCCCAACACAGCTTTTATCATTTTGATTTCAATAACCCAAAAATTTTAGAAAACGAAAAAACTAAAAGAAACGATTAGTATTAGAAATAATACATATTAAAAAAATCATCTCAGCACTGTTAACTATAAAAGTGATGTTGAAAAATTAAATTTCACTTACCACAACTTAATATTAAGTAATTAAAACAATTAAAATAAAAACTTCACTTGTCACTAATAAAATTTATAATTTAAAAACAAAACTAATGACTAATTAACTAATACCACAACATTATCATTACTAAACATTTCAAAACAAAACTTTAAAATTTACACATAAAAATTATACCTAACGAGAAAAATTATAACACATAAGTTCATAAGATGGTACTACTTAAATTAAATTAATTTTCATAACTAAATTTTGACAAAAAATAAACGAATCTTTTTCAATGATAAAATTTTACTACTTAATGTTGAAATTAATGTTTTCTACTATGAAAATAATTATTTATAAAACATACAAGGTTTCCACCTTTATGGAATTTTCGTATAACAACAATTCATACATATTGCAGGTGCGTAGAAATTAATCCTTTCACTACACCTATATTTAACCTTTATAATTATATATTGTAGGATTTCAATGTAAAAATTTTATTTCCGTTTGATAAAGCAATCAAGATCATTGCGAAAGGTCACGCTAAATTTTAAATGACATGTAATACGACATAGCTACAGAAAAAAAATTTTTTCTTTGATAGCTCAAAATTATATCCGATATTTAATTCGTTGTTTAATTTCACCAAAAAAAATAAAAAATAATTTGATATACTTGTATTAGTTCTAATAAAGTTAACCGCTTTTTACTACTTCATTTTTGTAACCTTTCTCTTCAATTTAGCACTTCTTAGATACAGTCTTCTCTTTCTCTTCTTATTGCCAATATCATTATTTTTACCAGTTCTTCTTTTCTTAATTTCTTACATCTCTGTAACATATATTTAAAGTTTTCCATCCCTTCTATGCACAACCTGAATTTTTACTCTAAGCACTACCCCAGTATTTATTTAGACTTTCTTCTTTTCACCACCAGAATCCTCTTTTTTTTAGAATCATCCTTTGTAGTTATTTTGATTCTATTAAATCTCTATACTTGCCGCATTTTCCAACGTTTATCTTTATTCTTCTTTTATGTGTCCGTGTACTCTTTTTATTTCTATCCCCAGGTCTGCTGTTTTTTGTACAGAATGTGAAAATAAGAATAGTCGCCGGCCATATTTCTGAAAGTATCTCACTTTCTAAAAAAAGCCTTTGGTTAATAAGAATGGACCCGAAATTTTGCTAACAAAATTCTAAAATTATCGCTAGGTAGCGTAACAATCATTAGTAATTATTCATAACAAATTGAAATAGAGTTAGTCTCAATAGAAATGGTTTTTTACTCTATAAATTGCATTTTAGGACGTTTTTAATTCATTCGATCTTGACCTCTATATGTTAGTTAGTTAGTGTGTGTCTTATTACAATCATTGTAGTAGAATGTTATAAAATAGATGTTTTGGAAGAAACCACCGAAAACTGCAACTTTTGGCAAAACTCGACTAGTCTTAATTAAACAGTTGTCCATTATGTTAAAAATGTGCAGAACTCCAACGTATATCATTACGATTTGCAAATGAAATAAATTGCGGAATTCTATGAATACAAGTAGTGAAATATACATGTAATCAGATACAAGATAGTAGTTCTTACAAGTACACTATAACCAAAGAGTATATAATTCTATAAGTAATTAAAATTCACCAGGCGTATTCCTACTTCAAACCGACCTACCAGAATAGACAAAATTAAACTTTAGAGATATATCAAATGATACCCCTTAAGGCTTAATTATAACTACACTTTAAACTATGTTTTTAAAAATACCTAAAAACTTCTCAAAAGGTTCAATAACGACTAGCTTTTTTTTCTTAGCTCAAGAGCACACGTACACGATTTTGAAAGAAGAAAGTTGATGTACACTTTTAGACTCAAAAATATCCAAATAGAAAATTTGTTATATTTAAACAGGTTTATGAAGGACTCATTACATGCTTGAGAACATATTTTTTTACATAATAAAGTGTTTGACTTCCATTAATGCTATAGCTGTACCACTTTTACTACGTAACAGTATTGCATTAATTACATAATTTAAATTTCAGCGTACACACAGGTAGAATAAGTTTCAGAACAAAATTAAGCCACCGCTCTAATTACATACTAAAGACAGATAGTTTTACTCTGTTGAGAACGTCACTAATATTTTAGTTTGATTTAATGTTAACAAAATGTTGCCACGCAAATTGTAACCGCTTTCAACAAGATATAAAGTGAAGCATTTTAAGTGTTTACATCATCGATTATGAAAGATTTCCCTTCTCTAAAAATAGATAAGTACTATGAACGTACTAAAAATAAACAAAAATTTATTTTCAGGAGATACATCTGTCTAAGAATGAATTTTACATATCGTATTCTTGAAGAAAATCAATTTCTACGGTACAAATGATTAATTAATTTCGGTTTCCGTCTAAGTTAGTAGACAAATATCATGGACTGATCGAAATTGGTAACTGATGTATAAAGATAATCACATTTTACATTCCAGTCCCTTAAGATGCCGGAAAAGATTAAAATTGCGTTTTATCGACTTTCGGTCACATCCTATATCCCCGCGTTCTTGAAATAACTTATGTGTCAAAAATATAATTATCTAAAAAATGTTAATCGAAAACCAACAAGTGTGCCTAAAAACGTTGCTAATGTTTGTTGTACGTAAACGATTTTTAATGCTAAACGATTTATAAAAACAGCTCAATTTTTGATACCTCAATTAGTTGCTGTTCTGGTGTTTAGCTACATGTAAATTGGAAATAGTAAGTGAAGAGCTTACATGTTTTAAATGAATTTTCAGTTTTATAATAAAAAGATATTAATGAAATATTAATAAACTAATCGATATCACTATTTAAATAAGTATGAATTTCTTGTTTTATTTATACGATAAATAAATAAAGATGTAACGGATATAAAATATTAACACTTTTAATATTTCTTTTTTGAGCTTTTTTTTAGAACATATAGTAACCTTGTTCGTTTTGAGTTAATGAGGCGACCTTTATGTAGCAATATTAATTACCTACATAATACAACTGATAAAGCAACAACTTTTACTTGAAATTGAATTTAACTTGACAAATTAATTTTGTTTACAAGTTTGTTATTATATTATCTAGGTTAGGGTTTCTACTTTATTTTATTTAAAGACAGGCGGCTTTACAATATTGGTTGGTATTAAATTAAGTAGGTATTATTTTATTATTTAAACCTAAATGTGAAATAAATGTATATTTTATATACATATTTGTTTAAAACATTTATTCATTACATAAAAGGTCTAGTTCTCGAAACTCCATCTATAAAACATTTACTTACAATATTCAGTAAATTTTTGGAGAATTTATGAGAGGTTACATGTTCTGATGTTACCAAGTATTTTTAGTAATAGTCTCTCATTGAATCATAAATTGGTATATAAAAAATGTTTTTTTGTTTTTGACGGTGGCAGACTAAACAACTATCATTTGGGTTAATGAAACTATTTTTATTCAGTTCAATATGTTTGTTCTACAAAAGACAGCTATAAACTAAACTTGAAAATCAAATGTTAGAATAAGTATTATAATTAAAATAGATAAAATGCAATTGTATAGGAAATGCACCAGCACTAGATAAATGTGTCTAATATTTATCTATTGCTGAATATTGTAATTATTATACATAACTCCTATAACCCAAGAATCTTAAATGAGTGAAAATAAAATTTAAGTTTTTGATTGAAGTAATGAATTGTCAATAAAGTCCAAGTTTCCAAAATGTGGTTTAAATTATTTTATCAATGTTTGTTTGAAAGAGTCACGTTTACAATAAACATATACAATAATACATACAATAAATATAAATACAATAATAATAGAACAATAAATAAAGGTTGTCGTTATTGGGGCTTCTTTGTAATTCACCAACACTAGACAGTTTTAAGTGGATTTCTTTAGTTGAAGATGATTTCATTGTAAATAGTAATTTATGATTAATCAACTCCGTACAATCAGGAGTTAAGCGAATTAAATTTGTTTCTTTTGTGTCTTTTCTATCAATATTATTTTTACATTTATTGTCTAAAATAGTTTTAGATGGTGAACTAACTAACCAAGTGGCGGTGTCTATTTGCAGTATTTTAAAAGTAGTTAATTTCAAAGTATTATGTTCACTAATTTGATTAACATGAAAGGAAAGTAATTGAGTTTCGCAAAGTTTTGAATTTGGGATATTGAAATCATTATCATGTGAACAAAAATAATGATTTATTGAAATTGATTGACAATTATTGAATTGGTATTCTAGAAAGGGTTTTACTAAAAGTATTTCAAATATAAAAGTGAATTCATATGTTGTTTTTTTGATATATTTTTGGAGTCATAATAGATTCATATAAATGGAGATTTTCATAATTTGGAGGGTATGTAATATCTAAATTTTTGTTATTATAAGGTTGCAGTTCATTAAAGATTCAGAAATTCGAGTCCAGGATTGAATTAGTTCATTATTATCAATAAGTGAAAGATGTAGTTGTTGTTTTTGAGCAGATGTTAAAGCAACTTCTTATTTATTCCAAACAATGATAAATAATTGAAGAGATTGAATTGATTCATCAATTATCGAATAAGTTGATGCTTTGGTTAATATTTTGTAAATTTTTACGTTTTTTATGAAAATTTTATTTAAATTATTGTTTAAACGTTTATGGTTTTCTGATAAGTCATGTATGTACGGTGGAAATTGTATCATTTAAAATTTAAGATTGTTCTAAAAGGATATTCTTGTAAGTTTCAGTTTCGTGTTTTAATTTAGATATTACGCTTTCTTATTGTCGTCCATCGTCTGCACTTAAATTTTCTATTATAATTTTTACTACGATTTTTGGAAATAATTAATCTAAGAGTTTATCAGCTTTTTATGTATTGTTTTAATATTAATAATTGATTATCGTGATTAATAAAAATGTCTTCTATTTGTACTTCGGTTTCCTAAAAGATAATGTTTAATTTTTATTTCTCCTTCTTCTTCTTCTGGGTGCCATATCCAATTATCGAATGTTGGCTATCATCATCGTAATGGTTATTTTGTTGACTGCTGCTCGAAATAATTTCAATAATGTTACTTCATAACCTTGTCTCAAATTTTTAAACCATGATGTACGTCTTCTGCCGGGTTGTCTTTTTCTCTCTATCCTTTCTTGTAGAGCTAACTGTAGAATGTAGTATTTGTCGCTTCGCGTTATATGGCCTAAATACGTTAGTTTCCTAATTTTTTCTATTTATAATAGTTCTCTTTCGGATTGTATTTTTCGGATGACACCTTGATCACATGGTGGAATAAGCAAAGTAGTGTTCGGTGGAAGAAAGATCAAGATTCTTAAATTTACGGAATGAGCAAAGCAATTGTTTGTGTTAATTTTTTATCCCAATTTCCAACCATTCACCAAATATTGATGACTTCATTCAAGCATTTTCATATGCTTTTCATATTGCGTTGGAAAAACCTTGACACATTTAAAACATAGTGGATTTTTACTTTTTCCTATCACTACGAGTTTTCTTTTTTCCTGCCATGTTTACTGTGCAAAAACTGTTAATCTGTCTTTGGTAACGTTACAACCTTTTGTAGACCCGTTGTAGTTCCGGTAATGTTCCGAAGTAAATTCTAGTCTCGTAGGCGTTGTAAATTTGAGACGGATAATATTTTCGATGATCTTCAGCCAATCCAAGCATTTGCGCCATTCACATCAGCGTCCTCTGTTCACCGTGACTTCGTTTGGAAAAAATTAATGTTGATAAATGTGGGATCCATATTATTTTTATTTTATGTATCGTTTTTTAGTTGATATTATTAAATAAATAAACACTCTTGTCGTCATGACCAATACTTTATTAATAAATTTTGAAAATTTTGCTAGTTTCGACCACATAAATATAAAAAGGTGGTCATCTTCAAAACTAACTAACTAAAATTAAAATTTATATACACACTGAAATTTAAACGACTTAAAAAAATTTACACAAAACTACTAATTTTTAGGTTAATGTGTGGATCACAAATATATTTCTTTACCTTCGATTCTGCTTGTAAACGACTCCCCAAAATTCCAATATTCAATACATTTTGAATAGTTAATATATTAGGTTGTGTACTTTCTAATAACCTTAAAAAGATTTCAAATTCACTAGTGATCAGATCACTCAAACTAGAATTAATTGCGTCCATCCTTAACCATCACAGTTCAAATATAATGTAGATATGGATGCCCATTCTGACCGTTAATTGTTAAGATTGATTTGATTGATTGATCTTAGTTTAAGAAAGTGTATTTTTGGTTTGAGATAAATAAATTTTAATTTAAGATAACCTGTTTAATGGAAGAGTAGTGTATTTTAATATTCAAGTTCAAAGAATAATTCACATTATGCAGTTTCATTAATTAATATTTGACTATCTCTGGAACATGTTAAATTTTTTAGATATCTAAAGCGTCAGTATTTCTTTTCTTTGCCGCTACTGCAGGATATTTAATTAAAGAGTTGAAAACAAAGTAAATTAGGATTTTTTTTATTTATCCACCCCCTAAGACTGTTAAGTAGAAGATAAATAGTCAAAAATGGTTAAAACAACTACAGTTAACTGAAACAGAATTATTATTTGGTGAGATGGCCTTTCTTTTTTTTTTGTTTATATTTCTTTTCTTCGTCGCGGTTTCCTACGGACCCTTATTTATAGGAAAGTGATTCAAAAGAATTGTAATGGACGTTTCGCATTGTAGGGCCTTCTTCGGGCAGTGCTGAAATAAATGAGTTATGTAAGATGGTGTTGCTTAGGATTACTAAAACTCCTGCACTGTTCATCAATTAATTGTGTAAAAATAGTAACATTTAAAACCTGTTTGTTTTACAATGAAGAACGAACGTCGTATTTACACTGAAATAGAGTTTTTCTTTTGGAACCACCTTCCTATAAGTAAGGGTCTGTAGGAAACTGCGGCGAAAAAAAGAAATATGAAACAGAAATATAACTATCGGAAACCGTTTTCTGTATAAACAAACGTTTTTAATCAATATGTATAGCACCGACACAAGATGTTTATAAAGAAAAGTATTTAAGAATTTTACTTTAATTGAAATAAGTCTTGGTAGCAGACATTACTGCTCTGCATATGAAAATACATTTCTTGACATTTGAAGAGAAAAATTCAAGACTTCAGTTTCTTATTTTAATATAAAAATCTGCATTAAAAAGAGAAACTGTCTTAAATCAAACAATTAAATCTTATTTATTAGTTAGTAATTAAACTTAAGAAATATTATCTTAGGATTAAGAAACTTTGTATTGTTTTACGATATCTTAAAATTCTTATTTTAAACCATGTTACGATTTCTTTTGTAGGAACACTATTTATTTGAGATTTTATTATTAATGTTTTAGAACCAGTACGTCTCTATGTATTTAGTTTGGTATTGTATCAGTATTAGAATTTTGTTTGACATTACTAATTTTGTTTAATTGGGTTCGATTGATTTGGGTTAACTCATTAATTTAATTTTTTGTTTTTTTTTTAAAAGACATTTAAAAGGTGAACATTACAGGTACGAGAACTTTAAAATAATTTTTTGGTTAGTGAAACAACTAGGAAAAGGTGATGTGGGTGGACATTTTTTGTTTGTAAATTTTGGGAATATCGTAGGGATAATTTAGTGCCAGAAAAAGGAGCGGAAAAGATTTATCCAAGTGTGTTTTTTGGTTTCAATACCCGTTTTGGGGATTTTAGCACCGTTCCATGGTTGGTTATCTGCAATATTTATGATGCAGTTAAAATAAGGTAAACAATTTAAGTTAGGTCATTTGAAGTATTATTGTTACTACATAATTTTTATAGGTTTTTGTTAACTCTCCGCTCGTATAGTAAGCACAGGGTACGACGAAACAAAATAAAACCATTCATAATCGTCGTTTGGATTAAACCCTCCTCACACGTTCCGAGGTACTTTAAAAGTTATTTTATTTTAGGTGTAAATATTTGTTTTTATGGTTTTTTTGTTTTGGAATTATAACAAAAACTATTAGTAAAAGACTGTCGTTTACAGAACCCGAATAACAAAGTGGAAAGTTTGAACCAATTACACAAAGGTCAGAACCTATTATTATGTATAGTGTACGTTTATGTATATATATTATCTCAGTATTTGTATATTTTGGTTTTCGGATTGAACAAATAATATATTGACGTAAATAATTGGTCAGTTATACAACTTGACATTGTTTTAACAAACACTTACGGATATATGTGTATGTTCAGATTTTTCTGTTATCAACAATACCTACCATTAATTATTAAAGGTTTGTACTAAAGGTAGAAAGAAAGAACCAATTGTTATAAATGTTTTTGTGGCCAAGAACATTTAGATTCGTTATATTTAACATTTTCTTAATGTTTACGGTAATACAAGACACCAAGTACGTAACCGATTTTAGTAGTTTTTTGAATACCAAACTTATTGGGAGTGTTTATTATAAAATAAAATACTGCCCCACAATTTATGTGAATTTTTACACAGACCCTCCATTAAAACTGGGTGAATTAAAATTATATAAGTGTATTGGTGAAACTACTTCGTAAACGCATTCGTATAGATAATTTTTTCAGTGTTGCTTTCGAGGTTTACAAATTTCAATTAACGCTACATTACAATTATGGGAAGATTTAAAGAATGAAGGGGTTCAGTTTCTATTAACAAGCCGATTAAACAAAAGTACAATTGAAAATTTATTCGCAATTATTAGACGTCAAATCGGAAACAACGACGGCACAATCATTTAGACGAGCTTTTCAATGGGTAATTACTGCAAATATTTTAATACCACCACACACGGCCAATTGTGAAGCGGATGTACAAATAGATATGGGAGTTATTGAAGATGAAGGATCCACAAAAATGAAGACAATGTCAAATTGTGTGATAAGTGAAGATGAAGCAGTTGAAAACTTTGACAAACAGGATAAATTGTGTCTATCTTGCAATTTTTAGTACTATTACCTTTCATAAACTAAATTTGAGTTAAAGAATGGAAAATTTATAAATCGATTTAAAATTTTCAGTAACCTTTTTACTGTGAAAATTATAAAATCACAAACTTTTTTGAGATATTTTACACATGAATTTAATGATCAAAGTAACATAATTTTTATTGAAGACAAATCGCGGATGAATTAAAAAATATACCTACAACATAGGCACCTGCAGATTAATTTAAAAAACTCTACAAATTTTTAAGAGTATTTGTGTAAACTGGTGTAAATAAATAAACTATTTGATATTCAATGCCAAAAAAATAGTTTTAAAATGTGAAAACACTGTCGGGTTGCCATCATAAAACCAATATAAAACTACTAACAGAATAACATTGTCGTATTATCATTTTTTTTTTTTTGTGCAACCAAAAATACTGTTGCTTAAATTTTGGTCACTGTTTATTTTTTCATACTTATATCAAGTTTGACATACATTGTATGAAAATATACAAAATTAATAGAAAATTTACAAATTAAACTAGTGTGTTTAATACTTTAATAATTTCTGCAAAATGCAGCATTGATAAGGAATGTGGGCTCCAATCGTTATGTTTTGATCTCCTCTATCTCGCTTATCACAATGTCAAATTTCCCTTGTAAACGAGTTTTGAGATGGATTAAACAAAAATTGTAACACATTTACTCATACTTTATAGACAGGGGTTTTTGAATGTATTTCAATAAAATTTTTACGTATTTCTATTTTTATCAAATAAAAATTATTTCCAAGTTAATTTTAAATAAAATTTAACAGTTTTTGTTGTGCCATAAATCATTTACAAAGACCTTAGTTTAATAATATTAGCTGCAGATATTTTTTAATTAGTAAATTATCTAACTTCAGTCATTGTCAATTCTACGGCCTACCTAACAAACTCGAAGTTATATTTTTTGTCAATAAAATAAAAAAAGTACGACAGAGAGCTTTTTTGAAGTATCAGCTTAGAAAGCTTTAAAAAGCCATTGATCTATGTCAGCAAAAGTCCTATGATTGCAAAGTACATTCATGAAATTTAAAACTTGGACACCACAATTTCTGTAAACAAAAGTTTGCATATTGTAAACTGGTCTTATATAATTATGTAATAAATTCTTGTCAAAAACTAAATATATACGTTGACAATAAGAATTGCCTTAGTTTTTATTTTCACTTTTTATATTAACTACAGAAAAAAATGAAACGTCATAAAATATACATTTTGTAAGGACTAAATATTATGAATAGAGAGTTTAATAATTTTTTTTAATAACTTACAATAATTAATAGGTTAGATTTATTTAAAAATAAGTAATAATCAGTCAACCCAAATAACCATGTTTAGTTTTTTGATTTAATTTAACAAAGTTATTGCATGTAGACGTTTTTTAAATCAAAAATTATTTCTAATTTTTATTTTTGTAAACATAAAAAATTTAAGTAAGCAACGTAAATTACCTATTTTCTAAAACTTGCTTAGTGTAATTATTCATTCTACAGTCCTTCTATAAGATAACCCCTGCTGAGACTACCTGCTGTTAGAATTGTAAATGATACCCTTAAACCCGCTTCACAATGTGCAAACTTTTGTTTACAGAAATTGTGGTGTCCAAGTTTTAAATTTCATGAGTGTACAAGTTATTCTACTTTAACTACAATAAAAAAAAATACTACAAATTTCAAAGTAAACAAATTACTTTTTAAGCTAAAACTGAATTAATTTAGTTAGTGTTAGTTTGTTTTGTTTATAATTCAAAAAGATGGGAAGTTCCTGATATGATATTAGAGTAACTTCATCTAACTATATTTCAATTATCGAACTTGCGGTATCTAATATAACCTGTAGAATAGTTTAAAACAGTAATGCATAATGATAGAAATAGATTGGCGCAATTTAACCACCTACTCTCACTGTAAATTGAACCACAACGGCAATAATTTATTGAATATTATTATGTATTATATCCGAATTTCATTAAATTGTGGTTCTAAACGGGATTAATCAATTTTGTATTATTTTTCAGGACATGTCAGAATACAAATGCGATTCAGGAAAACCTCCTGTCTATGTTCCTCACAAACCAGTGTCAGCTGTAATCGGTGCTTCATTTAGTGTTGTCTCTATCATGGTAGCAAACATTCTACGCCTCTTTAAGGTAAGTTATATACAACTATTGACAGAATAAAAACCTTAATCAAATTGTGAATGCAATTGTTATTAATTATTGTTTTTAAAAACTACCACACCCAAACGCAATACTTAATTTTGTTATTGCTTTGTAATCAGACTATTCTTTCTAAATCATTTACTGTTTTGATTTTTACTCTATTTTCTATATGTGATTTTACTTTTTTATAATGAATTTATGCATTCATTTTTAAAACTTATGACGTACCAGTGGAACCCGTGGGCCGCTTAAAAAGCGCACGCAAAAGAATTTTTTTTATTTCGCAATTTCTATAGTTTTGTTTCCGTATTGTACACGATACGAAACGAGACTGTTTTAGGGTTTTTAAAAATTTTAGTGTATAACCAAATAATTTACAGTTTTAATTTTGACGTAAGAAAATTAAGTAAGTTTTGTTTGGTTAGTTTTTATTAAGTTGATTTTAATATTCAAGAAAATTTAATGTTAATTTATGAAACAAGTTAACAAACAGTATTTTTCCGCCGACTGTGCATTTATGGCTTACATTAATGTAAACAAAAATCATTTTAGTGTAGGCATACATATTGCCGTTTTATCTTCAATCAACTGCAACATGAATGTGTAAATATGTCGTAATTTGAAACAAAGCAAATTTTAATAATAACAAATCGATATTAGTCTGCAATTGTAATAAATGACATTTTTGTACGCAACATTCCAATATTTTTACTCATTGTTGAAAAGTTAAATTCTTTAACTAGAACTGTAAGAGAAATACAAAACTATAAAAACTAGTGACCCTATAAACATTCTGAATTCCGACTGCAGAAAATATCTTTTGTAGGTGTAGCACTTTAACAAAATGTTTTTTCTAAACTCTACGTGCACATACTTTGTGAAATGACAAAACGATAAAGGTAAAAACAAACTTCAATGACGAAGAGTATTAAGCAAGTATGTCCCCGATAAAAGCTTTGCAAAGCCATTGACAGTATTGAATATGTGCAGGATAATTATTCTCAATAAGTTGGTAAACTGCTTGCACACAGTAAGGATGTAAATGAATGTTTTTCTTTTGTATGATGTGACAAGTCATTACAGAAAGTTCGACTTGTTACAGGATGTGCTTAGGTTACATCAAAGTTATACTATATCGTATAAGAAATATTAAGTTTTAAAAAAAACTTCTCTTTATTTAATGAGAACGTTTATAATGTTACCCCGAAGGAGGTTGTTCACCAACTTACAATAATAATTAAAACTGTTTTGCAGTTTTATGAAAAGCTACTACTAATTTTATGATTCAAATAAAAAAAGCAATGATTGCATAAACAATAATGTTACATTTACACTTCTATGTAAAGTTGTATTAGAATTTCTGCAGTTTGCCTTTCCTCTAATGTAACCCTCCCCGCCGAGATGAAAGACTCTCCTCGGTCTTTCTACTAAAAGCTATTAAATACATTATTTTTAAAACATAAAAATTACAATAATTATTACAATTAAAAGTAAGAAGTAATTTGTAAATTGGTAATGAAGAGGTATTTCTTGAGGCTGTAATATTTCATCATTTAAAATTTGTTTTTCCAAACGTTTATCTAAATTGATTTTTGGTAATTTGAATGCCTTATTAGAACTTAGATTTATTTCTTTAAATTTTATTTCAGTCATTTCTGGTAATGTCATTACATCATACACCTCGTCCTTACTATTGATAAACAATTGTTGATAAATTCTAAAGAATATGTAATTTGCCTGGTTAATTGTTATTAATTGCCTGGTTAATTGTTATATGGGTTGATTGATCTATTTTCACAATAGTACAGTTTTGTATATCTTTCACACAGTTATTATTAATTTGGGATGAACTGTTGTTTTTGATTATATATTTATTTTCTATCAAAAAGTAATCGGTTACACATTCTAATTGGTTGTAGGACCACACTAAATACTCACATTGCCCAAATACATAATTTCTGCGATAAGGTACCTTCACAATTTTATAAAAAGTTAAAATGTCTTTTCCATTATTGTAAATTCGATCGATATGATCATTTTTTAGTTGGATACAGGATATTTAGATGATTTAGTTCTCTTCGCAATTGTGAATAGAATAATAAGAAAGGATGTAATTAATTTCAAAATTTTAGTATTATTGATTGGTGGAGATCATTGACAAAAATTTCTACTTCTTTTAAGTTATTTTCAAAAATAAAGATAATTTCGAGTATTAGTGCTTACTGGTCTAATTCCAAAACTTTATCACTTAGATGATTTAGGCGTTCCTTAATTAATTTTCCGTTATTGTTAATATTATTCGTTAAATTTTGGATTTGATTAAACATGGTTTTTAATAAAGTAGTTTTATAATTTACCTTATTGGTAATCTCATCTTGATTTTGTTTTAAAAGTTGAATTGTTTGATAAATTAGATTTCTTTCGTCATCGTCCATAATTTCAAATAGCAACTTTGCTGCTTTTCCTATAAAGTTAAAAGGTGAACGTTTGTTTCGTTTAAATTTTTGCATTTCATAAAAATTGGTTGAATTTGTTTTTTACATTGTTTCAATAATTTGATTATATTGATATTGTGTTTAGATAAAATGGGGTCCTTGGTGTATTTAATGTTAATGTAGGCATTATAAATAAAGTCGTGTTGCACGGTTAGATTTCTAATTAATAACTGTAATAGCTTATATTCTAAGGTGAATGCTAATCTATGATTAAAAATATGTTTATACCCGCTTCCTAGAGCGAAGGGTAGTAAGTAATTATTGATGGGTTTGATTTGAATTTCCCGTTCCGCCAGTGCTAGGACCAGGATTGTGAGGGTTAGTGTTGTCGTCTTTATTCTGCAACGACACATTTTTTTAATTTCTTTAAATTTAATATGCTCCTTTACTTCCTGATTGATAAGTTTCATAGTTTTATTTCTCTTCTGTATGTAGTCTTCTGTAATTTGATTTGAAGTTTTGTAAAATGTTATTTTCATTAATTATTTGGAATGGTGTAAACTTTGTAGTTGTATGAATACTATTGTTATATGAAATTACGACCATATGTAATTGTGTTCTGAAACTTAATTTTGATTTCTCTAAATTAGATAGTTACTCTACTGATTCTGTTAAAGTCGAGTCAAATCTTTCAACTATTCCATTTGATTTTGAATTTTCGGTGCAAACTCGATGATGATTGATTTTGTGATCTTTTAAGAATTCCGTTATTAATTTGTTACAAAAAGATAGATCGTATTCCGTAATTAATTTTGAGAAAATGCTAGATTTGACATGTACAATGTTAAATATGACAAAATGGTTTGTGAATTTCTATCGGGTAAAAGATAAGCTTGGACATACTTTGAGAATGCGTCTACGATTGTCAAAATAACTTATAAATAAGCGTGTACAATTTGAAACGGTTTATCAGGGGTTGGTGTCAATGATAAGGGTAATTCCATACATTTTGTCTGTTTGTTTTGGTCTTCAATATCTTCTAATAATTTATTTGTCAAATTGATTTTGATGGTATTGTTAAAATTTGCTCGGATGATTTTTAAAATATTTCTCTCCATGTTGCGATTTTTGAAATAAATACAAATATTGGGGTTGTGTTGAATAATTTCTTTTAATGTTTTTAAAATTTCTCTGTATCCAAAAGAAATTTACAATAAATTCGTTTTTTGTTTTCAAATAATTGTATGTGTTTAATAATTGCTTCTGTTGGACTTCTGTGTGTATCAAGAATGATTTGATTTTTTTGAAAGTTTAGTGGTGATTCTTTATATGGAATTTCAATTTCAACTTCTTCTTTTGATGTGTGTATTGTTTTATTATCTTCTTCCTGCTCTGCTGTCAAATTATTTAAAATTTTGTCTAAATCTGCTCTTCTGTTGATCAATCGGCACTTGCCTAAATTGATGTCATTTGTGTAAATTTCTTTTGGTGATTTTGATAAAGCGTCGGCTACATAGTTTTCTTTGCCATTTTTGTATTTGATTTCGTAATTGTACTCCATTACACTAAGTTTTCATCTTGTTAATTTTGAATTTACTTCTTTAAGTGAAAATGGTGAGTGCTCTATGGTCTGTTTCAATTGTAAATTTGTTAAAAACGATTGTTAAAAGCTCATTTTCCGTTGTACTATAATTTTTCTCTTAGTTGTTAAGTGTTCTCGATCCATAAGCTACGGGGTGGTCTTCCTATGTCTTCATTAGATGCATCTGTCGTTAATGTAAAAATTTTGTTCATGTCCGAATATTAAAAATTGGGTCATTAGTCAAAAGTATTTTACATTTATTTATAGTTTCTACGAATTCTTTGTCTATCTTTACTTCTGCATTTTTCTTCAATTGTTTTGTTAAAGGTCGGGTGATTTTTGAAAAGTTTTAGTAAATTTTCGATAATAACTAATTAGTCCTAAAAATTCTCTAATTTCCTTTTGGTTTCGTAGTATTGGGTAATTTTGTATGGTGATAATTTTCTTTGGGTTCGGTTTAATTCCTTCACTCGTAATAACATGTCCTTAAAATTCGGTTTCCTTTTTGCAAAACTCGCATTTATCTAGTTGTAATTTTTAATTGTGTTTTTGTAGTTTCTGAAATACTTTTTCAATTGATTTTCTATGTTTTTCTAAGTTAGGTGAAAAAATTATTATATCATCCAAATAAACTAAACAATGAGTGTTTATAAGTGAATTTAAAACGTTGTTCATTAATCTTTGTAACGTTGCTGGGGCATTCTTCAGTCCAAATGGCATTCTGTTGAACTCAAAATGTCCAAATTCCGTGTTAAAAGCTGTCTTTTGCTTCGATGTTGTTTCCATTTCAAGTTGGTGATATCCTGCTGTCAAGTGTAGCACGCTAAAATATTGAGCTCTTCTTAATTTGTCTAATATGTCTTTGATGTTGGGTAAAGGATAAACGGTGTTTGATAGGATCTCAAAAATATTGGATCTTCGTCTTTGGTTCTTATGCGGTGTTTTATCGTGTTGGTAAATGTTAAATCTTCGTCTGGCATTTTGAATACGTTCATGTATTTTCTACACAATTTTATTATGATTCATATTTCTTTGATATTCATGTGGTTCATTGTAATTAAATTATTTAGGCTTTTTAAAGATGATTGTTCGGAAAAAAGTAAATGGTGTCACTTCTTCTGGATTAATTTATTCTTTGTTTAATTGATCAATTTTTATTTCTTGTTCTTCGATTGTGGGATATTCTAATATAATATTAACGTTGCCGTTATTAATTTTGTATAGTCCTTCATTAAAATAATTTCGTTTAATTTTTGTTCCGGAATAAAAATTCTTCGATTTGATTTACAGTAACTCAAGGTGTGAATTTGTTTTAATCGTGGCTTTAATTTAATATTTGATTGTTTATTATAATATAAAAGGAAATTGTTACCGTAGCTACGTGTTAGTAAATTGTTTTGTAGGTCAATATTAAATTTTAATTTTTCGCGTATTCCGATTAGCGCATCAAAATCCTAGTGCAAATGTAAAATAATAAATTTCATTGTACCAAATGCTATAAATTCTTCAAAACAGGGTACGCCCGCTAAAGTTTTCATAGTGCTAGTACCATTAGCAATGTTAATTTGTAAATTTGTGGGTTTAGTACAATTTGGATAAAATTTTGGAATTATTTTGAAGTTAATTAAATTAATTTCGCTGCCTGTGTCGATAAGTTACTAGTGTAGGCAATTTAGATGAAATAACAACGAATAGAAGAAAAAACTATAAAACTTTTTAAAATTTGATTATAAACTCCCAGTAGGCATAATTATTATTAATATTATTATTATTATTATGTTAATACTAATTATATCACTGTTCGGAGTTTTATTAATTTATTACATTATCACATTTCTTAAAACTTTAGCTACGTTTGTTTGCTTTATCATAGTTTTTATTACAGTTTTATGAAAGATCACTAATAGTATAAAAATATAAGGTACTTCAGTTTAGAGGGTGGCTTTGATGTGCAAAGCACTGTAGGTATGTACTACAACTAGCGAATTCGTGCGTGCATGTCATCATCATCAATTGCATTTCTCGGTCATATCGAAGTACAGACTTCGAAAACAAAAGAAATATTTTCCTTTCTTTATGTTTTTATACAATAATATAAACTTTCATAACTTATTAATAAGTGTTTATAATAATTTTATTAGCAGTTTTTGAAAAAATGGAAAAAAAACAATTTTAATTTGAGATTTTAATTTTTGTGAGGTTGCTACACCAAGACATTTGAAAATCAAATTTGTAGCAAACGAATGTGCCGGATAGCTAACGGCGAGGGGTGAGTTAGGATTTGTCTCTCATTTACCTTTATTGAAGACTAAAGGTTCTTACATTAGGTCACAGTCGGTGTTGTCAGGTGCCACCCTAATCTTTTAATTGTTAAGACAAATGTTCACTAAAGAAAAGGGAGAAATGCAAACACTTGAGGCAATAAAAGAGAAAAACGTTGCTAACGGTTCTCTATTAAGTGTTAAAATATACATAGCGTTAACACGGTGTCCTAATTCTATGACGTATTTCGTCGCTTAATATAAAAAAACAAACAACAGACAAACATGCAAACGATAAGCTACCCCGGTACCGGCCGAAGAAACAGATTTTTAACCGCGCTCCTAAAACTATTACATTATGTGGGTAAATCAACGAAACGAGTCTGTGGCCTAGTTAAATACGTAATTTTACTGTAACATCAATTCGAACATAACATGCCCTGAACTCGGTTTGATCATTTCTTTTTTTTTCTTTACTATTGAACACAATTTTAACTCTTAACACGTAATTTAAAGACAAAATATAAAAAAAATAAAGATACCCTAAACGATGTTTAATTTATTTCACCAAACGCGAACTCACACCTAAAAGCACGGAAGTTTCTGAAGTAATCAAATAGAGTACTTACAGTTGAGTTTTTCTTCAATCCATTATTCGAAGAAGAATCCACTCGGAACCATCATTCGAAGAATATCCATTAGGAAACATTATTGCAGAATAATCCGAAGTTTCGATCTAAAGCTTCTTGACGGTATTGCTTTATTCAGTTACTAAATCGCTGAACCAAGAGGACGTCACATCATTCGCTATGCGTTTACTTCGATTACATTAACTCAATCAAACAATAAGCTCATAAAGGTTTGCAAAACGGAGGTTCCTTTATTTACGGTACACTCAATTTCCTCAATGCACTCGCGCCTCGATAATTATACATAGACGTACACTTTTCGGCACTTACGGTACTTAGGCGGTTGTTTAAATTTAACAACATTAATCCGCACAATTTGGTACATGTCAAATAACTACATGTTACCCTTCGTGAATCTGCTTAAAGACCAAACTTAAAACTATTAACAATCATCAGGTAAGGGAATCTCCCCTCTTAACATTTCCTACACAAATAACATTACAAAAATTAACGCGCTAACATTTTCTCAGAAATAATAAACAAAAAGTCTTTAATTTAATTGATAAAGGTGACAACCACTGACTGTTTCCATGGGATTAAACAAAGAAACCTTCGAAATAACAAAACAAACTGCGACATATATTGATTATATTCGAAGAAATCAAGTGTGGAAATTATTGAAATAAGCATTTCCTAAAAACTCTAATTGCCTGAACGTGACGAAAACGCGATTCTCTACACCAACTGATTTGAACACAAAAAAATATATTAAATGACCAAAAACAACATCCCGACAGATATGACCATGAACACACGTGCATTGCAATGTAAATGAAATACTTTAAAACTATAGTCTAATCCAATTCAAAAGAGCTTTATGAACCAAAATCATTCGCGCGTATAAAAAAACAATTTTTCACCAAAATGAGGTGACAAGGTTGTGTTCTGGCAAATAAAACGTTTACTAATCGTCTATTGTTTTTGTTTGATATTCCTATTTGTTATCAGTAATTTTTTGATTTCCAATTTACATCTAAAAAATTGTTCTTTTAAGAACAAAGTGAATATTCCTAAGAGCTTCAAGTGTCTAAATACCCATTTTCAAGACAGCAGTTAAAAGTAACGTCAACAATGTCGATACCTTTACCGAGAAAGTCAAAAGTACACAGGGTGTCATTTTGACGCGGTCATTGACGTAGCTTTGAAAAAATGTAGGTTTTATTCGGTGTCGTCATTTTGGTTATTTTCTTCGTCTAAAATTTCGGGGTGTTGTAAATTTGGTTGTGAAAATAATTCGGTTACAATTGGTGCATAATATTGATTGGTTTCGTCGTCGTAAATAACTGATTCTGGATTAATTTGTTGATAAAAATCTTTAGCAGTTCATATTCCTGACATTAATGTTGCCTTAGGTAAATTTAAATTTTGGTTGGGTCTAAATACGTTTGTAGGTGGTTTGTATGGTTGCGATTGGAATGATTGGTTTGGTTGAAAATTAGGCGATTTAAATTGAATCGGGTTGTTAAATTTAAGTTGTGAAAAATAATTGGAGTTACCAAAATTTCTAAAATTTGATTGCTGAATTTGTGGTTGACGATTAAAATTTGGGGTGCTTTTAGAAAAAGGGTTGAAAAGTGGTTTTGAAAATGATTTTATTGATAGTAATGTTGTCGTGTGATTGAAATTTCGTCCGGCTTGTTCCGCAAAGTTTATTACGTCTTGTGCATAAGTTATTGCTTGTTCTAACGTATTAGGTTTTCTAGTTCTAATTTGCATTTCTATTTGATACGGTATTGTAACTAAAAATCTGTCCAAAGCATTTACGACTATAATTTCTTGCCTGATTGTTTTATGCGTTATGTTTCATAAATTAATTTTTGCCATTAATTTTCCTAAAGAAGTACTAATTCTATAACCGTAGTCTATTAAATTTTCTCCTTTATTAATTGAAATGTTGTTAAATTTACAGTTAATTGTTTGAGGTCCCTACTATCTGAAAAGTGATTAATAATTGCTATTTTTATATCCGCCCATCTAGTTAAATTGTCTCTCGGTGATAAAATTTCAAATGCCTTACCTTTAAATTAAAAAAAATTACTGCTCGTATTACGATTTGTACTGGTGTCGGCCGGTTTGCGCTCGACCGTTTTGCGCTCGTACCTAAACTCGACCAGTTTGCGCTCTGCAATTTAATTATATAAATTTAAACCTTCCCTATTATCTCCAATCGACTGATTTGCGCTCTCTTGTACTATAAACATTTTGAAATTATCGAGATTTAAGTTGTTTTCATGTGATCGGGGGTAAACGGTGTTGGTTGGTAGGTTACAGTTAGTACAGTTTTTTTCTTTAAAACAAAAACAAAAAATTGTTCAAGGGGGCAGTGCGATCGGAGGGAAACGGCGATCGGGGGAAAACGCCTTTAGTTAAAATACTTTCTATAAGGAATTAAGGTATTTCTCGGCCTAGGTATACAAATAACTATTATATTACAAGAGGGCGCAAATCGGTCGATCGGAGACAATAGGGTAGGTTCAAATTTCTATAATTAAATCGCAGAGCGCAAACTGGTCGAGTTCAGGTAAGAGCGCAAAACGGTCGAGCGCAATCCGGCCGTATTCGTACTTCAATAACATTTTAGTATCGCGTATTGATATTATCGCACGTCATGCAAAAAGCGTTTATTTCGGTTTTTTTCCTTCGCAAATGGGAATTTTAGATAATTGGTAGTTTATAGGGTGTGTTTATTGGTGGGTTCCTTGTAGGTGGGTTTGCATTGTGGTTTCTAATGTTAAGGAGTTTATCAAAAATCTTCCAGTTTGTTTTTCGTTTCTTATAACTAATTTTGCAAGCGCAAATTCCAAATTATGGAAAAATATAAAATGATATTTTAAGGAGGTACCTTATGTGTTAAAATTAACAATGTGGTAGTTTAGTTCCTACCTTATTTTGTTGTTTTCGGAGCTGTCTTCGATCGGTACGCGATGCACCTTGTGTTGATCACTAGGCTGCTGCGGGGATGGATGTTCTACTCTCGTTGGTTGTCTTCGTCGGGTGTTGCGTCGCCTCCTCGAGCGATGCTGCGATGCACGTTGTTTAGTCACTTGGATGGCTTCTGGTAGCGTTCTCGTAAATTCGTATCAACTAATGAATTAAAATTCACCGGTTCTCCAAATTTTTTTACGACAAACAATTTAGGGGTGCACCTTGAAACCGTGTTAATATTATCCTACCGACTGCGCCAGTTATATTTTGTATAAAAAATGTTTTTTATACAATGTTACCCGAAGGCGGTTGTTCACCAACTTACAATAATAATTAAAACTGTTTCGCAGTTTTATGAAAAAGCTTACTACTAATTTTATAATTTACATGAAAAAGCAATGATTGCATAAACAAGAATTTTATCATTTACACTTTTATGAAAAGTTATATTAGAATTTTGGCAGTTTGCATTTCCTCTAATGTTGTCTTTGTAGGTGAATATTGATTAAGCACCAATTCGTTCCCACAAAAATTTAGTATTTCTTGTTTTGCTGTGATGAAAATTATTTTATTGCGACCCAACAATCGGAATTGAGTATTCCAATTTTCCATCAACTTAGTGACCTTATATTAAAATACTGTTGGCAATAGCCATACAAAAAACCAAAAAAGTAAATAATTATTAAAGGCAAAGCTCACAAAAATGTAGAAACGATGAAGTTAGGTTATGTTATATATTTATAAATTTGTGGTGAGTTCACAAAACGGTGTTTTGCACAGGTGCGTTCACAATAGTATTTCTTCTCTACAATGATTAAAATATAAAATAGCATGAAAAACACGTGTCAACTTTTTGTCGCACTCCAACAATTGCAGACCGATCGAAGGGTGTCTTCGTGCGACAAAAAATGTTGTTGTTACACTTGTAATATTCTATTTTATTTCCGCATAAGCTTAACGTGTGGTGCAATCTTAAATTTTATTTTTTAAATATCTATTCTGGGTCAATCTCAAAACACATAGAAAATTTCATCCAGATCGGTTTAGAAGTTACAAATATAGATTTATATAAAATCAGTGTTTTTACTTTAATGTAGTTATTACAAACATTCAATCCGGTTTTCTTAAAATCAAATGTTTTTGTGATATTTACCAATTAAGATTAGAATTGCTATTTGTCAATAGTCTAAATTTCATAGATACACATAATTCTTTGTAACAATGACATTTGTATTTTATTTGTTTATTTTTGTTATAATGCACAAATTAATTTTTTTCAAACTAATGAGTTTCTTTAATAGTGCATTTTCGTTTTCTTAAAGATTCTACAAACTATCCATCAGGACTTTTAGATAATGCCATCCGTATTGATTCTATTATCATCTTTTACTGACACTATAACTACAAATCCGGACTGTATTAGTTTTACGATAGAACGGAAGAAGTTTAAGGTCTGTAGAATCATAAACTAAATATTTTGAAACTTCAACTATGTTTGTAATGTTACTTCATTGACATCGATATTTTAGTAGCATCATAAAGTATTATAGCAATTATTTATAAATAATAAGTACGTGTAATTTTGCTATTTGAGTAAATAAACTTTTCGGTAACAAACATATTGCACTACTGATCTTGCCAATTTGTTGCGACTTGCACGCGTAATCTAGCCGCATTCATTTAAAATTATGGGAAGCGACTTTGTAGCCGCGGGCTGAAAGTCGCTTCAAGTTGCGACTGTAATACGTTCAGCGAACACACCGAGTTAAGGCCACTCCTTCATTGATTAGTGATAATTTGAACCAATAAAAGTAGAGACCACTTTACACTATGTAAATTTATATAAGCGATTAATAAACGATTGTCTCGGATTCTACATAACCCTGAACAACCTAAAGTTGTGGTAACTGTAAATTCTTCTTATAAAATGTAGATTTATAAATAAATAACGTAACGACTTTTTATGTAAAATATATTTATAAATTTTAAGTACTGAACCCTCAGATGCAACAAAAGGAACAGTTATAAAATTCCCACAATTGCCTACCACCAAAAAGGGATAAACGAAATCAAATTACTTAAAGTACAAACCTACATTAAAAATTGAACAAACATTTACACAGATTATTAAGCAATTGGTTCATATAGGTACATTATGAGAGTTAATTCAGCATTCTTAGTTAAAAAAAAACATAATTTTGAATCTTATTATTTATATTTAACTTTAAGATAAATCCGATTCAGATGAATAGTCATCCCCCAAATGAATTATCAACGGTTCCACGATGATCTCCATTGCAATGTCGACCTGCCACATTTTTTCCGCTTCACCTTGTGCATGACAAATGGCAGTTTGTTTAAATTGTCTGCAGAAACAGTTTCTACATCATATTGAAATAATTGGTGAAGATCTTATATTTTAAAGGTTGTATTGTTCCTTGCAACTTCTCCTTTTACTTGACCCCATATCAATTCGATAGGATTGAATTCGCAGTGGTAAAGAGGCAATCGCAAAACTGTAAAACCATTTTTTAGCCATTTCATCAACCACATATTTTGGTATGACTGCAGCCTCTCTAACAAGATGCAAAAGTTCAGCTTTTACCATGTCAGGAATGTACACAATCGATTAACTTTCGAATCAAGATTGTATATTTGTTTTTTGTGTAAGAATTAGGAATCTTCTCGGTTTTTCTACTGTGTTAAGAAGTATTGTCCACTAAGCCGCCAGTTTTTGAAAACTTTCCTGGTCGTCTCTTTATGATAACCTTCAGTTTTCTTCGATTCAAAACATAACAAACCATTTTCAACAAATCCATCCTCAGATCCTATGTGCAGTATTATAAGACGATTTCCCTTGCCCGAAAGCCTGCCTTTGGTCGACGATTATTGTCTCTTTCCATACTTTACTTATGGCATGGCCAGCGTTTACCCAAGTTTCATCTAAGAAGTACAATTTCTTCCCATCTTCTCAGTGTTTTGAATTTCTCTCAAAAAACGTCGCCTACAGGCAATTATCTCGTTTTTTTCTTTTAGAACACTATTGCGTGATATTTTTCTGAACCTGTAACATCAATATGAAAAATGATAAATAAACTTGTTTACTCGCGAAATCCATCCTTGATCCATTTACTCAAACTAGTTCGATTAAATAACGGAAAATCTTCGTTTTCCTGCAATGCTGCTAACATTTGATTCAGAGTTGTTGGTTCGTTTTTCTCAAAAAAAGAATGAACATCGAAGAGCAGTTTTGGTTCTATAATTTTTTTTCTTTTGGTGCCTGAAGTTTGTGTTTTTCCTGGTATTCATGGATAATTTTAAATACACTCGAAACACTTTTTTTTAATTACTTTTAGAATGCATCTTTACCATGTCATTTTGCATCAGGCCTTAAAAGAGGAAGACTTTAATCGGAGGTTTGACTATTGCCATTGTGACGGGAGAGTGAATCTGCCCAAATGCATTATTGGGTTGCAGAAAATCCCCATTGGTTGCGTGAAGTTCAGCACCAAGGACGTTGGAGTTTAAATGTGTAGTGTAGCATAATGGGAGGCGGAATTATTAGGCCATATATGTTTCAGCAATTCGTAAATGGCAATGTCTTACTTGATTTTTTAGTCAATAAATTACCGTTGTTGTTGGAAGATGTGCCACTGGAATCACAACAAAATTTGTTTTTGCAGTTGGATGGTTGCCAGAACATTTTGCTATTATTGTGCGTGAGATTATTAATTTTGTATTTCAAAAGCAGTAGATTGGAAGAAAAAGTCTGTTTCCATAGCCTCCTCGATCACCAGACATAACTTGTCTTGATTTTTATTTATGGAGGCGGTTAAACGACATCGTGTTTCAAACTCAACCTACGACCAGAAAAGATATGAAAAACCGGATTTGTAATGCAATACGTAAAATACCTACCGATAGCCAAAATTGAAGCTGCAGTTTTGTATCTTTGTATCTATAAACTACCACCGCGAAGATTGTATACACGGAAATCGTCAATCGAATCCCCGACTATATAGTTAGAAATCAAATCGACTACATATTAGTAAATAAAAGATATCGAAATGCCTTTGTTTCAGTCAAAACTTACCCCGGAGCTGACATAATGTCAGACCATAATCCACTAGTAGAGACAGTAAAAATAAAATTGAAGAAAATCAAAAAGAAAATAAATAATAACTAATATGATATAGAAAAGCTAAAAGATCCAAATATCGCGACACAAGTGAAAGAAGACCTGACAAAACAAATACAAACAGAGGATATCACTGATGAAATAAACCTTGAGATAAGAAGATGGAAAACTATAGTAGAAACGACTAGTGAGAAATATCTAAACCAGATAAAAATATAAAAGAAAACAATGGATGACGAACGAAATCCTACAGATGATGGAAGAAAGGAGACGTCTGAAAATAAAAATACACCTGAATATCTACAAGTTTACAAACAAATACAAAAGAAGATAAAAGAAGCTAAAAACAAGAAGATAGAGAAAGATTGTAAAGAAATAGAAGTATTACAAGAAAAATATAATAGCTTCAATGTATATAAGAAAGTTAAAGAGGCAGCCGGTATCTTCAAACCCAGAACAGCAAACAGAATAGTGAACACTACAGGTAGTGTTATCATAGAAAAACAAGAAAAGATCATTGTTTGGAGAAACTACATTAGAAAATTTTTTGATGACATACGACCACAAATGCCACAGATTAAGAACGAATCAGGCCCCTCCATTACTAATGACGAGGTCCAAACAGCTATTAGACTGATGAAAGAAGGAAAGGCTCCAGGACCAGATAACTTCCATTCGGAATTTTTAAAAATCCTTGACGACAATGGCATTAAGCAAATTACACGTATATTTAATCGCATTTACGAAACCGGTAATATCCCGCATGAATGGTTGAAATCAGAATTTATAACATTACCAAAAAAACAGGTGCAAAGACATGCGAAGACTTCAGAACGATTAGTCTCATGAGCCACTTATTAAAGATATTCTTTAAAATCATCCATAAAAGGATTTACAGAGTTTGTGAAGGACAGATGTCAGAGACACAATTTGGATTTCGGGATGCAATGAGAACGAGAGAAGCGCTCTTTAGTATTCAAGTGCTATTCTAAAGATGCCGAGATGTTCATTGTGATGTTTACTCATGTTTCATTGATTACCGTAAAGCTTTTGATAGAGTTAAACACAGCAAACTCATAGAAATATTAAAAGAAGTTGGGATTGACGATAAGGACCTAAGGATAATTACACATCTATATTAAAACAAAACTGCCTACATAAACATAGACGGAGACAAATCTGAAACAATAGATATATTACGAGGAGTGAGACAAGGATGCGTATTATCCCCTTTACTGTTCAACGTTTACTCTGAACATATATTTAATAAAGCCCTTAATAACAATAATATAGGAATACTTGTGAACGGAAATCGTTTTAACAACTTACGACATGCCGACGATACCGTCATTATTGCAGATAGCTTAGAATCCCTACAACAAACTATGAAAAGAGTGATAGAAACTAGTCAAGACTAACGGATTCATATAAATCTAAATAAAACCAAATATATGGTGATAAGTAAAAATAACATCCCACATGAAGATCTGATAATAAATAACAACCAACACATTAAACGGATCAGGAAATACACATACTTGGGAACAGTATTAAATGACCTATGGGATCATTCACAAGAAATTAGATGTCGCATCGAAAATGCAAGAGCGGTTTATATTAAAATGACATCAGTTTTCAAAAGCAGATCTCTCACTATCACGACTAAAATAAGACTCCTCCGTTGTTATGTATTCTCCGTCTTGCTCTATGGAGCAGAGTCTTGAACTTTAACTGAAGCCACCATTAGAAAACCAACATCATTTGGAATGTGGCTATACCGCAGAATTTTGAGACTTTCTTTGGTAGACCATGTGACCAACGAAGAGTTTCTTCGTAGAATGAATAAAACCACAGAAATAACAACCACCATAAAACCCGTAAATTAGAAACGGGCCACACAATGCGTAATGAGAGGAGATATGGTTTATTACAACAAATAATACAAGGAAAATCACAGGCAAGAGAGGTCCGGGCCGCAGAAAATTTCTTGGTTGAAAAACCTCAGAACATGGTTTTTCTTAACAACTACTGCACTGTTTAGAGCAGCAGTAAACAAAATCACAATAGCCAGAATGATCGCCAACATCCGGACCGGATAGGCACAGAAAGAAAAAGAAGTTTTGTCTACCCATGAGAGGCTTCAGCAATGCATAGAGCATGATCGTAAGCATTTCAAGCATTACAGAGACATTAAACACCTTTTTTTAATTGGTCCTTTTCAGGGTCACAACTTACATAATAAAACCAATTCATTTCAGGGACTTTCGTATAAAATCTTCTTTGGCCTAAATTTTAAGTTAGGAACAAGTTGTCAAGATGCGGTTTTTGTAAGCTTATTAAGGTTGGTGTGGCATGTGTTATAAACAAGAAAGAGAAAATGTGGTACAAAATGGAAAGGACGGTCAGAAAAATTTTAACAGTAGAAATCAATAAAAACAAAGGAAAGAAAATGACGATAATAGTAGCGTATGGACCAAATAAAGATGAGAGAAAGGAAAATAAAATAAGTTTGGGAAGACTTAAACACCATCACCGAAAGCAGTGTAGGAGAAATTTATATCGCGGGAGACTTTAACGCTAGAGTGGGGAAAAGAAAGGACAGAAACGTAGAAACAATAGGGAACTATGGGGAAGATAAGCAAAACAGTAATGGTACAAGATTGATAGACTATTGCTCGATAAATAATTTAATAATAGCTAACACTTTTTATAAACATAAAGAAATACATAAATACACCAGACATTCGAAAGATGGAAAAGAAAAGTCAGTAATAGATTATATATTAGTTGAAAGAAACAACCGAAGAAATATCAAAATGTCAGAGTACGGCGAGGGCCAGAAATAGGAAGCGACCATTTTATGTTGAAAGCAATACTATGGAAAGAGAATAGCAAAACTACATACACTATGAAACAAATAAGAACTACTGAGCATGAAACCATAAAATCATATGAATTAAGAGAAACACAGATAGTAAAAAATATCAAGAGATAACTGAATTAAATTTGAAAATACAAAAAGAAAAAGTTGAACACAAAAATGTTGAACAAACCTGGCAGACATTCAAACAAATTGTATTAGATGCAGCCAAAGAAGCATGTGGAACTAACAAAACAAATAGTAAGAAAAACAAACAGAATGGTGGAACAACGAAATTGAACAGCAAGTAAAGTTTAAGAAGCGCAAATGGCGAGAGTATCTAAGTGATAGGAGTGATGAAAAGTATAATTTATATAAAGAAGAAAGGAGAAAAACGAATGACATGATAAAATAAGCAAAAGAAAAAGTTGGACAAAGTTTGGGGAAAAGATAGAAAGAAACAGTAAGGAAAATCAAAAACTATTTTATAAAATATTAAAGACAATGAGAAATGATAAAACAATATAGCACAGTAATTAAAGATAAAAAGGAAGAAATATAACAGAAGAACAGCCAATAATAAAAGATGGAAAAAATATTTTAACGAACTCTTAAATATAAAGAAAGACGAAGAAGAGGAGAAGAAGAAACAAAAATTAGAAGAGAGAAGGAATAACAGAAGTAATCAAGAGGAAGAAAAAGATGAACAAGGCCATGACAACACAGAAGAAGGAATAAAATAGAGGAAGTAAATGACGCATTGAACACAATTAAAATGGTAAGGCAGTGAGACGCAACAAAATATTAGGAGAAATGTTAAAGTATATGGGACAGGAGAGAAGACGATTGTTATGGGAAGTATATAATAAAACATGGAAGGAAGGAAAATCCTCAGGACTGGGAGACAGGTGTAATAGTACCCATTCATAAAACAGGAAATACAAAAACTGTAACAAATATAGAGGAATAACACTATTAAGTACAGCATTAAAGGTATATCAAACAATATTAGAAAAAGAATAAGAAATAACACAGATGCGACAATAACAGAAGCTCAAACTGGATTCAGAAAGGGAAAAAATGTACAAGACCATATATTTACACTAAAAGAACTAATATACAAAACACTGATGAGTAAAACAAAAGCATACTTTGTTTTTATAGACCTGGAAAAAGCCTTCGATAGAGTAATAAGAGAAATGATGTGGAAAATATTGGAAAGACGAAAAATAAATTAAAAACTCATATGAGCAATAAAAAGCATATACTTATAGTAAGACCTGGAATTATATAATTAAGAATACTGGAAATCTACCATGTTTGAACACAAAAAGAAGTGAGACAAGGGGGATCGCTAAGTCCAGCTCTATTTATAATAATGATAGATGAAATAATTAAAGAGTGTGAAACACGAGTAAAAAAATTACAAATAGGATATAGAAATCTAAAAATAGAGAAAATGTCGGAGTGCGCGTTTGTGGATGATTTAGTAATAATGGCAGGAAATGAAAAAGAATTACAAAATAACTTAAATATATGGACTAAAACACTGGAAAATATGGAATGCGAACAAATACAAACAAAACAAAAATAATGGCAATAGTAAACAAACAACAAAAAACTAACATACAGATTAACGGACGAGATATTGAACAAGTACAAAAATATAAAGATTTGGGAGTTATAATAGAAGAAAATGGAGAACAAGAAGAGGACATAAATAGAAGATTGGAAAAGACCCTAAAAATGTTTCACTTAATGAAAAATACATTTATAGAAAAAAAAGAGATCACTAAGAAAACAAAAATGACGATATTCAAAACAATATACCGGGTGATTCAGCTAACCCGTTCATTAGAAGTTTATGGACTTCCCGTTGAAATATTTGTTTAAACATTTGGAATAGGGGATTGCTCGAAAAGTTCTATTTAATTAAAATACTTCAGCTCTTCAAGCACTTCCGGTTACACAGGAAGTGGCTACCAACTTTCTTATTTTAAATGGAATGATATATTTTTTTGTATATTTGGATTCTACGCTAAAATCTGAGTTACTTTCATGTAACACAACCTATATGAAAAATCAATAGTTTTTGAGATTTTCTCATTTTTTTGAGAAAAATTGGTTTGTAGTATTGTTTTCAAACGCTTGTCAAGTATTGAAAAAGAAAGTTATAGTAACAAAATTTGGGCTATACTTAGGAGGACTGTTAAGTTTTTAAATGATGTGTAATTTGACATCTCATTTTTACAGGGTGTTCAAAATGTTTGGCTAAATCTGACTAACTTCAACTGCCCAAAAGTCAATTTTTTTAAATGGAACACCTTGTATCTTGTTGCTCTATGTGATGGAGAATTTTGTGGTCTTTCAATCTTCATAAGGGTTCTCTATACCTATATGTTACCATTTTCCTGCTATCCATGTATTTACATTCGACACACAATATTTCTCTATTTTATTAACGAGTGGCCTGTGGAAATGAAAACAATGTGCCTTATTTATCAAACTTGTAAACGTCGACGTGACACATTATACACGATATGGAAATCCGCCAAGAATATTCGAATGAAGACGTACTAAATTTATTTTTTATTCATGTTTTTAACTTGCTGTATAAAATTAAATTAATCATACAAATTGTGTTTACCAACTTTGGTAATTGACTTGGTAGTTTTCGATTTCGAAATGACACTAAATTGACGATAAAAATTTAAAACGCTAAAAATGCTCAGTTTATCACTTTAATCACGTCGAAAAAATCGATGCGGGTCATTCAACCACAATATTTTAAATATGGCGGAGCTTCCGGTTTTGCCAGAAGTATGTATCAACTTGCTTATTTTAAATGGAATACCCTATATATTACTACATTTTTAGATTCTACGTCTAATTGTAGGCATATTTTATGTACATTGTCACATTCCTCACCTTTATGGTTTCTGACTTATTTAATGTTTTATGTCAAAATTGGAGTTTGCAGACCAAAAACTAATTTGAATTATCAACTATTCATAAACATTTTTTACTTAGTTTGTGTATTTTTTTATGTTAAACTGGGTCGGTTTGAACTGTATTTGTGCAAAATTGTCAAAAAAAATTATAAAGAGTGTTTAAAAATTGAAAATCGTCAAAGGTCAATTTTTTCAAATGGAACATACCGGTTTTTATATTTTTATCTCATTCGTGATCGAAAATAAGGGTAAGTCTGTATAACATTGATTGTTCGAAAAATCGGTACTTGTTGTCATACTGGCAAATAAACAGTTTTCAAACGAAAATACCCGTTAGATGCTTTTTACCCTAATTACTGATTAGTTGGCTGTGCTGGTGATCGAGAATCCAATTCAAACATGCCGTTCCGCCTAAGCTATACAAACAAAACCATTTGAATTAGTTTATTATTTATGGGGAATACAACAAAGTTTTGTCAAGAACATCTGAGACGTTTATTGCCCGATACCCAAAAACGAAAACCACCACGAAGCGCAGTAAAATAGATTATAGAAAACTTTCAATGCTCTACAAACTTACTCTTATTTTGGACCACGAATGAGATAAAAATATAAAAATCGGTATGTTTGAAAATACTTGAAAAAATTGACCTGTGACGATTTTCAAAACTACAATTATGATACCAATTATTGCACTCTTTATAATTTTTTTTTGACAATTTTGCACAAATACTGTTCAAACGGACCCAGCTTAAAATAAAAAAATACACAATACACAAACCAAGTAAAAAAGGTTGTTGAATAGTTGATAATTCAAATTAGTTTTTGATCTGCAAACTCCAATTTTGACATAAAACATTAAATAAGTCAGAAACGATTGAGGCGAGGTATGTGACATGTTACATAAAATATGCCTACAATTAGACGCAGAATCTAAAAATGTAGTAATATATAGGGTGCTCCATTTAAAATAAGCAAATTGATACATACTTCCGGTAAAACCGGAAGTTCCGCCAACTTCAAAATATTTTGGTTAAATGATCCGCATCGACTTTGGTATGTTCGAAAATTAGTAGTAAAAATAGGATATTTAAAATTATGGGTGGAGGGAGAAGAAAGAAGGTGGGTAGAGAAGGAAGGAAGGATAAGAAAAATAAACGCAAAAAACTAGAAAGTTAAAAGAGGAAAAGGGGAAGGAAGTTTATATAGGAAAGGAAATAAAAAAACATAAAGAAAAGTAAAGTATTATTTTGGAACACTGCGGGGATAAAAATAAAGGGGAAAGATTCTGGAAGTATATAAAAAACTTCAAAATGGTAGGGATGGTAGAAACGTAGATGGAATAAAAAGAATGGGAAATATGGAGTAATAAATTGCCAGAGGACCTCATATGGGAATTTGAATTCTCGGAAAGAGATAAAAGAAGGGTAGGGTCAAAAGAGGAATAAATATTGAGTAAGAAAGGAGTGGGAGAAAGAAGATTTAATAGGGATAAATAAGATCAAAGCAGCGATGAAAACTATAGTAAAACTAAAGAAGAGAAAAATACCAAATAATAACGTATATGAGAAAGAAATGGAAAAGACTAAGGGAATAATAGGATTACAGCAGGAGAGAAAGAAAAGATTATTATAGGAGGAGATTTGAACGCAAGAATAAGGGAAGAAGAAGAAATGGAAATAAATGGAGAACAAAAAGAAGAATTCGAAGGATAAAAGAAATAAACGGTTAAGGGGAAAAACTATTAGAGTTATGTGAAGAGATGACATGGACAATAATAAACGAAAATATGCAGGAAAGGAAAAAAAGGATAGTTTATTGGAAGAAAAGGAGGATAAGATTGTAATTGTAAACCTGAATAGTGAAGAGAATATACAATTTATGAAAATAGGAAATGAAGATGATAATGAAGAAAAAAAATTAGGAATGAAACACAAGCATGGGAGTTTGTAAGTTGGAGAAGAGAAAAACGAAAAAAGGAGAGAAGTAAAATAGATAAAAATGGGAAAGCCACATGATAAGTACGCTACGAGGAAAATAAGAGAAACGCATAGTACATATAGAAAGAATAGATAAAAAAATAAGACAAGGGGAATAAAAAATGTAGAGTTGGACAAAGCTTTAAGAAAATTGAAGATGACAAAAGCGGCAGGCACAGATGTAACACAAGAAGAACAGTAGAAATACACAGGAAAAAGAATGAGAGATAGAATCAGGAAAGTAATGGAAAGGACATGTCAATGAGAAGGGTTTTCAGATAGGTGGAAGGAAGCAATATTCTGCCCAATATACAAAGGCGGAGATAATCAAGATGTAAAAAATTACAGAAGATAAGCATACCGAATGTACGATACAAAATATACGGAGAAATAATAAAAACATGATTAGAAAAAGTGGAAGAGAAAAAAATTATACCAGATTCGCAGACAGGTTTTAGAAAAGAAAGGAGGACAATCGACATAAAAACAGATTTTGGCAGAGTGGATAGAAGAATACTATGAGAGATAAGAGAAGCATTGGCATAAGTGAAGACATAATAGGAGCAGTAGGAGATATATACAAGGAACCAAAATGCAGAATAAAAGTGATGGGAAAGCTTGGGAAAGTATTTTGGGCAGAAAAAGGGCTGAGAAAAGATGTCCGCTAAGCCCAATGTTATTATCTCTATATATAAAAGACCTAAAGGAAAAACTGCGAAAATCAAGCGAGGAGAATAAAAATTGGAAAAGTAAACATAATAACACTAGCTTATACAGATGATATTCACAAGGATAGAGGTTAAGATGCGGAAGATAATAAATACGCCGAAGAGATTTATAGAAAAAAACTGGAAGTAAATGTAGGAAAAACAAAAATAATGATATTTAAGAAGAAAAACGGAAGAGAGAAGTGGAGGTGGGGAGGAGAGGAGATCGGAAGTAAAATTTTAGAGCAGATATGGGAAATGGGAGAATGTGCTTTTAGGCAAAATATGGAAAAGAGAAAATGGCTGTTCGAGAGGTTAGTGAAAGGTGTGATGATTTACGGGCAGAAATTTAGAGGTGGAAAGAATATGAAGAGCTAGAAGAATACAGGAAAAATATTATAGATGGACGCTACGTTTGAATATTTAATAGAGGAGGAAATAAAACTGGAGAAAATAAGAGTAGGAGCAATACGATACGATTTGAGGAAATAATGGAGAATAGGAAAGATTGTGAAATTTTGTATGAATGTTAGATAGAATTAGAAAAATAAATCACAGTGAAAACGAAAGAAAAGCATATTATTAAAGAAAATGTTACGCAATAGAAAAAGTAAGAAGGTAATAAGAAAATGAAGATGGATGGAAGAAGAAATAACAAAGAGGGAGAAGGATAATCAGATACAAGAAAAAGAATGAAGATAAGGAAAGGAAGATACAATATGAAACACATGGATATAATACGGTAAGGAATTCCAAGGTACTTAACAGAAAGGCTGACAATTCAAGAAAAAAGATGATAGCTAGGTTTAGAGTAGGTAATAAAAATAAAACGAAAATAAGTATTTGAAGAAAGACAAAGATAGATTATGTAAAATGTGTAGAAATAATTCGGAAAATATTAAACATCTAATCGAATATTGTGTGGAATTAAGAGTGGAGCAAATGGGAAGAGAAAGTTTACTAGGAAAGAAAGAAAATGGTATAAAGTGAATGAAAGAGGTAGACAAGAGAAGAAGATGGTTAGAAGGAAGAAAAAGACAAATAATGACAGTAGAGTAAATTATCTTTTTTTTTTAAATTACACTGTGAGTTTTATTTATTTAAGTCTTTTTTATTGAGTGGTCAAATTCTTTTGTTAATTTCAAAAAGCAAATAAAATTTGATTTTGATTTGATTATTGTTATAAATATTATTGTTAAACACCCATTTACTGCACGCGAAAGATAGTGCATAAAAAAGAAGTTAGTAGTGCCCGTAACCGATTAATATGGTTCTCGCATTTAACATTCTGATATCATCAAATGTGTTTCTGTCTGGCAACATTGCATTACGTGCCACGTTAGCCTAAAAGTGGACTATAAGGAGGTACATGGATGCTGGCTTGATCGTGAAGTGGACGGATGCCACCATGAACTCGTTTTGATTCTGTATACACTTGCTGTATGTTGGTGTATATGGCTAGGATGCCATTGATAACCTTTTTTTGGGCGGATGCCAAAGTAGTCGCTATCTATATATATATATAAGCAACTTTGCCGACAGGTATGTAAAGCAGTTACATAGTCGATTCTTCAATAATTACAGCCAACATAACAGTTGGCAAGTATAAAAATTTCGAATCGCCTGCACTAAAATACGCAAGAGGTTGTACAATAGCAAACAAACACTGAAACGCACAGCGTTCGACTTTGGAGGGAAGAAATAGTAGTCACTATTAAAGCGTGCGCGACTATATGCCCTACTGGAGGGATCAAATATTTGTTGGCAAAGTTGCTTACATTTACGTACGTGAACGTTTTCACGAGTCGACACTAGATGTCGAAAAATTTATCGTTTAAATATTGTGATCCCTCTAGTAGGGCATATAGCTACAGCACGCGTTTGTACAATAGTGAACTTACACTCGAGTTCTCTCACTATGTAAACGAAAAGTTCTCAGTGTTTGTTTGCTATTGTACAACCTCTTCGTACTTTGCAGGCGATTCGAAATTTTTACTTGCCAACTGTTATGTTGGCTATAATTATTGAAGAATCGACTGTGTAACTGCTTTACATGCTTACATTTACGTACGTGAACACTTTCACGAGTCGACACTAGATGTCGAAAAACTTATCGTTTATATATATAGTCAGATTATCCTTTTACCTTTCGGTGTAGGATATAAATATTACATTTAATATAATTATATAATTAAATTTTCAAATTTCTTCCATTCTCTCTTATTGCATGCCATCTCCTCTGCTTCTTTCCATGTTTTTCCTTTTTCTTCTAGTATTCTTCCCACTTCTCCATTCCATGTTTTTTTTGTCTGTCTCTTTTTCTGTTTTTCATTATTCTTGTCTTCCATATCTGCTTTACTGGTACTTCTTCGTTTATTCTTACAAGATGACCCCACCACGACAGTTTCTTCTTCTCTATAAATTCTATTGTACTTTCTACTTCCAGTTCCTTTCTTATGTCTGTGTTTCTTACTCTATCTCTTCTTGTAATATCTTTTATTTTTCTTAGGTACCTCATTTCGACTGCTTGAATCTTACTTTTCTGCTGCTCTGTCAATACCCACGACTCGCTAACATACGTTAATATTGGTCTAAAAATCGATTTGAATATTTTTGTTTTCGTTTCCACTGAAACTTCCCTCTTACTCAGAAATTATTTTTTTTGCATAGAACATCTTTTATTCGGTTGTTGACATTTGCTTCCTCAGTTCCTTTTTCGTCCAATACTTCTCCTAAATATTGGAAGTTATTTACTTGTTCAATTCTTTCTCCTTCAATCTCAATTTTCATGTTTACTTTTTCTTCTGCGATTGTCATTACCTTTGTTTTACATTTATTAATTTTCTTTATATTCTTTTTCAGTACTAAATTCCAACTGTTTAAATTTATTTGTAATTCTTTTTCACTTTCCGCTATCAATACTATGTCATCCGCGTATATTCCCTCCGATACCTTGACTCTTTGCATTTTTAAATACCCAATTGTCATCTTATTCACTTTTTTCTTACACTTTTTAATTATTTCGTCTTTAAATATTATAAACAGCAGTAGACTTAAGCTTTCGCCTTGTCTTAATCCAATATTTGTTTTGAATGTTTTAGATATTTTATTATCTCGAACAATTGCGTTTTGGCCACTTTCGTAAATAATTTGAATCATTTTTATAAGCTTCGTGCTCTTTTTTTTAGCAACCTCCACACTGTGCTTCTGGGTACCGCATCAAACGCTTTCTCTAGATCCAAAAATGCCAAATATATCATCCTTTTTTCTTTTCTTGCTTTCTCTGTTATTTGTTTTATTGTGAATATGTGATCCTGTGCGCTTCTTCCTCTTCTGAATCCACTTTGTTCTTCTTCCATTGTCTCTTCAGTTACCATTCTAATCCTTTTTTCTATTATTTTTTCTAAAATTTTCACACATATACTTAGAAGTGTTACTCCACTATAATTATTACTCTCTTTTTTTATCTCATTTTTTGTAAATTGGTACTATTTAAACTGCCGTCCAATATTTTGGTACTTCTTCATCTATCCACACTTTGTTGTAAATACTTAGTAGTGTTTCTCTGCCTTTTTGTCGTATACTCTTCATCATTTCCGCCGTTATTCTGTCGCACCCAGCCGCTTTCCCGTATTTTAGATCTTTTATTACTTCTTCAAGTTCTTCCATCCTTATCTCTTGTTCCTCTGCCTCTTTTGCTATTTCGACATTTTCAGTATCTTCTTCTTTTTGTGGATGATTTAGTAATTCTTCAAAGTGTTCTTTCCATCTTTGCATTATTTTTTTTCTTCTGTTATAATTTCTCCGTTTTTTCCGTTTATTATTTTTGTGTTTAGTGTTTTCTCTGTTCTTAAAGTTTTTAATGTTTTATAAGATAGCTTTTGGTTTTCTTTTGAATCTTTTTCCATTTTTTCTCCAAAAGTTTTCCATTGTTTCTTCTTTCGCATTTTTGACCAGTTGTTTAGTCGTTTCTCGTTCTTGTTTATATTTCTTGTATTTTTCTCCAGTCTTTTACAATAAGTAACTTTTCCATGCTTCTTTCTTTTTCTTAATTTAAATTTTAATTTCCTTTGTCTACCATGATGTGTGTTTCTTATTATTTTTCTTCCTTGCTTTCCCGCATATCTCTTCTGCTGTATTTAATACTATGTTCTTAAAATATATCCGTCCGCTTTCAACACTTTTCTTCATTATTTGGTTTTCGTATCCTTCCAGTTTCTTGCTTATAGTTTTTTCGTATTTATCTGCTACTTGTTTGTTCTTTCATTTGTAATATTTTATTGATTCAAACTGTACCATTTCCTTATTTTCTGTATTCGTCTGCGTTTTCTTCTTTTGATGTTTATTTTCTCTGATTTTAGCCATTACCAGATAATGATCGCTACCAATTTCCAAACCTCTTTTCACTCTCGAATCCATTACTGTCCCTCTGTCTTTTCTTTCTATTAATATATAGTCAATTAAAGATCTTTCATTCCTACTTCTCATCTCTCTTGTAAATTTATGAATTTCTTTGTGTGCAAAAAATGTATTCGTTATTATTAAATCATTTACAATGTAAAAATCTAACATTCTTCTTCCATTACTATTTCTAATTGCTTCTCCATATTTTCCTAATATCTCTTTGTATTTCTCATCACTTTTACCGACTCTGCTATTGAAGTCACCTATTATAAATATTTTTCCTTTTACTTGTCCTATAATTTCTGTTAGATCATTCTAAAATTTGTCTTTATTTTCTTTCTTGTCGTCTTCATTTGGTCCGTATATTACCACCCACCGTCTTCCTACTCTTTGTTACCGCATCCAAAAGTTCGACTGCCAATATATACTTTTCAGAAAATTGGAATCTATAAGTTTTCTGTGATGGCGAACCAAATTGCTATTTTTCTCAACCTCCCAAACTCGGAAATTTATACCAGCCAATCATTCCGGAGGTTATCCGCCACCCTTCTTGTAGGTGTTGGAACTGATATCATAGCTGTAAAGCGCTACAGAAGCTGGAATTGAACTATGATCGCAAAAGCTTATATCGATAAATGATAAAATTCTAATAGAATTGTGATCGTAACCGTAGTTAAAAATTCGTTGTGTTTGGTAGTAATTAAAATAAGATTCTTGAGTTGGGGTTTATGATGTTTAACCAGACTAGAAAAAGTCTAATATTGTATTTGCGATTATGGCCATTATTCATTCAAATTCATGGCGCCACTAGCCTTCAGTTTGTGGGTTCAAACTAATTTTTCGTGAATAATGGATGTCATAATCGCTCATTTAATAATGTACCATTTTGCAAAATTAGATTTAAGTCTAGCATTAGAAATGTGAATTAGATAAAGAATTCTAAAATTAACAACAAATTCTACTCATAAGAGTCTCTTTTAAAACACACGACTACCTTATGGCTTTGCTTCCGCTTCCGCTTAATTTCAAATGGAGTGGTTCTTAATTAAAAAAAAATAAAATGTGGAAATAAGTGCGGTTAGAGATGAATCAAACCCAAAGAATATAACAGAATTTAAATTAGATTTTGTAAATGTTGTGCAAAATTTGTTTACGATTTAGCAACAACATTACAGCATCTATATTCTTGCTAAAAAAAATGTAAAATTTGAATGGACTAGAAATTGCGAGGAAGCGTTTGTAAAGCAGTAAAAAATTCTTGTTTCTACTAACGTTTTTATGATCCTTAATTACCATTGAAATTAATTACTGACGCGAGTATAGTAGGGGTCGCGAGCTTAGTAATGCATGTATTACCGAACATTTCTGAACGACCATCAGCTATGCTTCGCTTACATTAAAACCAAAATAAATGCACAAATTGAACGCGAAGCTGTAGGTATTTTTTGGGCTAAATAGTTTTCATAGTTATTTGTATGAAATTAAATATACTATTTGAAACAATATTAAACCAATATTTTTTTTTTCACCCCAATAAAGGAATTTCACAAATTTCAGATAATTGTTTATTATGTCGTTGAGTACTTATTTTAAGCAATTATGTAACAGAAAATGTAGTCATGTGGCTTAGTGACTAGAAACAATTATTTATTTTATTTCACTGATTCACTAATACTCTACCACCAACATCGTTTTATCTCTTATTGTGGTAAAAACTTTAGATCAGTTGGCAACAATATGCCCAATAGTCAATTAATTTATTTTAAGAATAATTACAGGGCAGGGAGAAAAATTTTATTCAAAATAGAGATAGAAAATAGCTAAAGCTTGTAGGGGTATATGAAAAGGAAATGGATATGTGAAGGTTTGGAAAGGGTGATCGAAGAATGTTATATTGAAACCAGATGCTAGACAAAAGTGAAAGGTAAAATGGAGATCGGATTCAAAACACTAAGAGGATTGTGACAGGGATGCCCAATGAGTCCGTGTTTATACGCGGCATATATAAGGGACATAGAAGAGGAGTTGGAGAAGCAACAAATGGGAGTGATTGTGGTAGTGGCAAAGAGTGAGGAAGAAATGAGAGAGACTATAAAAGTAATGAAAAATTACTTAGAGAATAAAGGATTGAGGGCGAATAAGGGAAAACGAAGATTATGGAATTTAAGAAAAAAAGCAAAGAGAAGGGAAAATAAAATGGTGGTGGGGAAAAGATGAAATAGAAAAAGTGGACAAATACAGATACTTGAGATACGTTATAAGTTACGATAATAAAGATAGAGAGCATATAAAGGAACTAGAAAAGAAAGGAAATAAGATAGTGAGGCAAGTGTGGGGCATAGGGGAAATAATGTTTGGGAAAATCTTGAGAAAAGCAGATGGCTGTTCGATCAGATGGTAAAAATGTTTTGACTTATGGAGCTAAATTATGGGAATGGAAAGAATGAAGGAGCTAGAAAGAACTCAGGAAAAATATTAAAAGTGGACATTAGGATTAGAAAGAAAAAAAGGATTCACATAGTGGAAGGGAAGTCAAGATGAAAGAAATAAGAACAGAGACAAGAAGAAGGGCAATGAGATTTGAAAAAAGATTAAAAGCAAGAGAGAGAAAGAAATATTAAATTAGTGTTGGAAATATATAGAAATGCAGAGAGTAAAATATGGAGAAGAGAAAAGGAAGTTATATAATGAAAGAGGGGTGTACGCAGAAGATGAGATAACAAGAATAAAAAAAGAAGAAAGATCAGTGGAAGCATAGATAGTAAGGAGGGATGTAGATTTGCAGGCGCAGGAAAAGCGGGAAGAATAAAATAAGGGAAGTACAATGGGAAATATCTATACACATAAAATTGTGGCGGCCCGGTTTGTCTGTCTGTCTGTTTGTGTTCTCCTCTGAAAGGGCTGAACCGATTTTGGAGATCGATACGTCAAATTGTTCAGAAGGTTCAGGTGCTAATCTTAGGCGGGGTCACAAGTTGCCCTGACCTTTGACCTCATATTAAATCCAGGGAAATATAGGCTTGTTATATATCAAAGTGTTCAAGATGTCATGGGGATTGTTTTAAGATAGGTCCCAAGTTGACCTGACGTTTGATCTCTGACCTGAAGCGATGAGCATAGAAAATCTAGGAAAATATAGGCATGTTATATATCAAATTGTTCAAGAGGTCGAGGTGCTGATCTTAAGCGGGGTCACAAGTTGACCTGATTTTTGACATCTGGCCTGGAGCGGTGACCTCATAACGGCTAAACCGATTTTGGAGATCGGTACGTCAAATTGTTCAGGAGGTACAGGCGCTGTACTTAGGCGGGGTCACAAGTTGACCTGACCTTTGACCTCTGACCTGAAGCGGTGACTTCATAACGACTAAACCGATCGATACGTCAAATTGTTCAGAAGGTTCAGGTGCTGATCTTAGGCGGTGTCACAAGTTGCCCTGACCTTTGACCTCATATTAAATCCAGGGAAATATAGGCATGTTATATATCAAAGTGTTCAGGATGTCATGGGGAATGTTTTGAGATAGGTCCCAAGTTGACTTGACGTTTGAACTCTGACCTGGAGCGATGACCTTATAAAAATCCAAGGAAATATAGCAAGTTGTATATCAAATTGTTCAGGAGGTCCAGGTGCTGATCTTAGACGGGTCACAAGTTGACCTGACCTTGACCTCTGACCTGGAGCGGGACCCCATATTAAACCAGGAAATATAGGTATGTTATATACAAAGTGTCAAGATGTCAGGGAATTGTTAAGAAGGTCGTGACCGACACTTGACCTCACTGAAGCGGGACTAAAGAAAACGATGAACGAAAGAGAAGGGGGGGGGGGGGAAACACTAACCCAAAATTAATCTGGAATATAGGATGTTATATAAAGTGTGAGAGGGGAGAGAAAGGAGAAAAAAAAAAGGAAAAATTGTTAAAATTGTGGAGGGGAGAGGTAGGAATGAGAGGGGGATAAATGGGAAAAGGTTGTATACAAATAAGGGTGAGAGGGAGAGTTGAATGGAAGGAGAGAGAAAATAGAAAAAAGAGTAATAAATGTAAGAGGTAAGGAAGGAGGGGAGTGAATGGAGGGGAAAGGAAAGAGGGAGGTAGAGAGGGGGGAGGGTAAGGGAAGAGAAGGGGAAAAGATACAACGAGAAGATTGAGAAGAGGGAGGGTAGGGAGAAAAGGGAAAGAGTTAAAGTGTTGATGTGGAATGTTTTGAGATGGTCCAAGTTGACTTGACGTTTGAACTCTGACCTGGGCGATGACCTTATAAAATCCAAGGAAATTAGGAAGTTGTATATAAATTGTTCAGGAGGTCGGTGCTGATCTTAAACGGGTACAAGTTGCTGACTTGCCTGCCTGGGGGACCTCATATTAAATCTAGGAAACATAGGCATGTTATATATCAAAGTGTTCAGGATATCAAGGGAATGTTTTAGGGTAGGCCCAAGTTGACCAACCTTTGACCTCTGACCGGAGCAGTGACCTCACGTCTTTAATTTCAGGTTTGTCTAGATTGTTTGTTTTGGAGCTGTACAATTGTAGTTCTGTTTAAGTTATGTGATGCAGTACTAAATGAGTTGCACATTACGCACTTAGGGATGGCTCTATTATTTAATGAGAAACGAAGCCCCAGGAAATTTTGTAAAATTCTATAAGCAAAATTTTACATAACAAAAACTCAAAAGACGAACATTTAGTGATTAGTAAGAGGGGTTTCACCTACAAATCTTTTGTTTGATTGCAAAATGCAAAAATACTATGGAACATTAAAATTGAAATAAAGACTTAAAACGAAAACAATATTTAATCGAAAGGTAAGTTTTTAACTAAATGGAACAGTGTCAACTGAAGATTTTAACAACAAAATAACCCCGTTTGAGTCTATAACTAAAAAAATTGGATTAAATGAACCCCTCACTTAATCATATGGAAAATCTATTCCGGTCAAATCAATTGGTTTTACAAAAGATATAATGGGTACAACGCTCAATAATGGACAGTTATCTAGTCAAATATGAAAAATTTGGGCTGCCGAATAGTCAATCTCGGAAGGTATTGATTTCTTTAAAACATGTTTGAAACAAAAATATTAGAGTTTTGAACGACCTTGAAAGCTCCGTGAACAAAGATGAAAAATGGTACATCAACAATTCAAATCAAATTTTGAAAAAAAAATATTCTCTTGAGAACCATTTGGTTCGCGGAATCCAAATTAAAGCACAACTGTCTCTACTGGGTTGGCCAACGCCGACGAAACAGAGGCAATTGCAGCCACTTCGATAATTTAAAAAAAAAACTGAGACCCGTCAATTTTATTTCTGAGGGGATATCTTTTCAGCCTGACGGCATTCCAGTTTTAACTGAAATGACGTCACATCAAATTTTTTAAATGGCAACCTACAGTTCTATGTGCAAAATCGGATAGACGATAAAAATGCTTTTCAAAACCCCACATGTTGCTAGTTTCATTTGGCCGTTCGGCTAGAACAACCGTACAAAGACCCTTAGAGGGTCGTCATATGATTTCGCGGATATTGTCATTTAAAAAAACAAAATAAATTGCAGTAACAATTTAATAATGCAATTAAAAGAATTGAAAAGATATCCCCCTCAGAAATATAATTGACGGGTCTGAGTATTTTTTTTAATTATTGATGCGGCTGCAATTGGCTCTGTTTTGTCGGCGTTGGCCCACCCTGTATAAAGCTTCACCAGTAGGTGCGTCACTACATTGATCTTTTAAATAAAGAGTATTTATAAGTACTTGAGTATATGTAAACATTTCTACACTGCACAGGAAGTCGGCGGGATTCTTCATCCTACAGTCTTTTTTTTATTGATCTGGAAAAATGTGTCGGTTTTAAGAGCTGCATAGTTTCTTTGGTTGTAAAGCTACACGTAATCCCTCAATATCCTTATAGAATTTCTTTTAGAATACTTGCATTGACTTGCGAATTGTTTTGCTGTACTCGGCGAGAGACGTTTTTTAATCATCTGAGTACCCAGTGTATTGGGATTGACTGAACTTTTTTCTGGTGGTTGTCCTAGGCCGTCCAAACTCTTCATTTTACCACAAAGCGTTCCGGTTTGCCTTAATCCGCTTCAATGGCTAACTTCCTCCAAAAGGGAAAAATACATCGGTAAACTGTATAGCCGCCAGAAAAAGACAGAAGAACATAATATCCAAGCTTCCTGCCTAGATTTAATACTTCTCTTAAAAAGTACTCACCTATGTTGTTTGTTCTAAACTGCCCGAGGGGAGATGATGGGAGATTTTATCGCAACCAACCGGTACATTCAATTCTTTCTTCTTGTAAAATTTGCATAACTTTGCTTCCTGAGAGGAGGAAGCATTGCTGTTTCCTCACCAAGAAAGTACTCCAAAACACACTATTTTTTGTTGCGGTTACCTGCGGTGCTTCAACTACCACTGCCAGCTTTTTGTTATTGTTAGCTGGGGCTTTGCAATTATAGCCGTCTTGAATTCCTAAATCCTAAATCAGTTTTGCTGCTGAGGTAGGATATCCTTTGTAAAAAGTTACTCACCCAGGGATCTTGTAGAAAGAGTACATCAAGTTTTTCTTAGAGAAACTTTGACAAAGTGTGCTGGTGGCTGCTTTTGCCTTGTGATGGTTCATCGGAATAAAATTTAGTTTGGCGGATTTATCAAGTGCCACTGTCGACTAATTGTCTACGTGAAGACGATGACCGCTGTTGCTTTGTCGACAGTGTTTTTATAATTGACCTAAAAATTATCTACATTAATTTTAGAGTTCTGTTGATGCAACCAGTTCAAAATATAATCCGTTGGTTTCTCTACCTTTCGTGGAATTTTGCCATAAACACAATAGGATTTGGAAAATCTCTCTCTTGCACCAGAGGGACGTGCCTCGTCCACAACAAGACCGAGTTCATGTCCATGCCGGAACATTAACCAGTTAGTCTTAGTGACTGAGTTGTAAAACCGGGGGTTTTCTTCTTCTGCATAGTATAAAATACCTTCAAAAAAATTTTGGTTTTAATAAGTATTAGATTTTCTTGAGGTAAAATGTTTAGAACTGAGTCTTAATCTTAACTTTTATCTCATGCAACCTTTATTCGTCGTCGTAGTTTATTGTATTTAAATTAGGGCTGTAGGACAAGTTTTCTTAAAAACATTGCCTTCTTAGCCATCAAAGCAGGCCTGTTATGTCTCTCTTTCTTCTCCCCATTTCATTAGTTTGCTTGGTAATCTAAGACTGTTCTTGAGAGTTGTTGTTGGTTTTTGCAGCTATAGCCCTAGTCTCGTTGGGAGTGTCCCGAGTCGCAACAAGTTTTTTAAAGCGGATCGTTTAATAACGAGCCTTGTAGTAGCTAGAGGTAGCGACTTCTCTGTTATAGCTTAATTGTTTTCAATTTGTTTAACTTATTAGGAACCCAGAGTTTGCACGCTCGCCAAGTTAAATAAAAATTAATTTGTGTTTTGGGTGTTTGAAAACAAGCACCAAGTGTGAAATTTTCTAAGAAAAGAAAAATAAGATAATTTTTCCTCTTTTAAAGTCGATCCGGGAAAATGCTGCATAAATTGTAAGCATACGTACAGTAATAAACGGGAACGAAAGTTTAGTTCTAGTTTAAACTTAAATAGCGAAGTGTATACGATTTCTTGATAACAGGGAAAACTTACCTTTAGGAAATTTATGTATTAGCGACATATTATTGTAAGATCTAAAAATATATAATATGGTTTTTAAATCCTGACGATTAAGAGAATGGGGTTACTGAATTTTGAAATTCTTGTTTGTTATGACAATTCTTATTAGTAGGATGATGTGGTTTCAAATTTAGATACGTTTCGCCCGAACGTATGCGAGCTTTATTAAGGCGTCTAAGGTCGCTTTAGCCGTGTGCAACTAGTTGACTAACTAGTTGATCAACTGGTTGACGACAGTGTAGTGGGGCATTGAGTCAAATTGGAGCTATTAGCTATGACCGATCGGTTGATCAACAAATGAACGTTGCTCCACCAGTTGTTGACCATGTCAAAACCCGCAACTGCGTTCAACTGATTGCGTCTTAATAGTGTGGGGGGTCAATGGTGTATATGTAGCATATTAGCCGTAATTCACCAGTGGCTCGACTAGTTGGGCAACCGACTGTGTGCGCAATCGAATCACAGGTTCATTCCATATAGAAAACTTGTCAAATGAACCTTTAGGCATCCGAAAATAGTACAAAGATTATCGAATAGCGTATAATATAATCCTTTGCTTAATTTACTCCAAAATTTCTGATTTTCTTCTTTCTCTTTTTAATAGAAGACTAAAAAGAAGTAGATTTGCACTGCTCAACGTCATATTTGAAAGTGACTTAAAAAAACCGAATAATCCCAAAATAAACTACGTGTACAGTTACGCAATTAAGTTGCCTAGCTCTGAAATACTAGGAGATTAGTTGATCAATTAGTTGTCAAGTAGTTGCCCAACACTAAAATTAAATGTCAACACGTATCTTAGGAAACATTAAAAATTAATCAAGTCAATAACTTTGATTAATGACCGTCAATAATTAAAATTTGAGTATAAATAAATATTAGATAAATAATAGTGGTACACCTTTTGCTTAAAAATTGTTTTATTGCATATCTATATAATGACGACCGTGGTTTCGATACTAAGTTCGTATCATCACAGAAAAATAAACTATAAAGAAATTCCACTCGCAGATTTTTTGTCATATCATCAAACTCGCGCATCCTCTACACGCACATTAGCAATATGGCCGAAAGCTCTTCGTTTTGCAACGTACCAAATTTGTTTATTAGTTATTCTACCATACAGTTTTTTTTAATCTATTGATTGTCTGTATTGAATTCATAAGAACGTTATTTTTATTATGTACGCAAGTACATCTCGTAATCCTCAAGCAAGCAAACGCCATGTGTTATTTGGAAGTACTGGTAGGATTGTGTAAAACAATTACAACTTCTTTAAAAGTATGAATTCAGGTAATACAGTAGATAGATAATATTTTATTTTATTATATTTAGTTGCATTCTTATAGCCAACACATTGTCAGTGATTGTGCAAATGCAATCCTGAAGAAATAAACTTTCTTTTCAATCTACGGTGGTCATTAAAGACTAGAAAACTATTGGATACTTTGGGAAAGAAAACATTTGATTTTAAGATAACAATAATACTAATTATTAATTTATTACTATTAAAAATCAAGACGACTAGTTATATAGTACCGGTTGGTTCTCAAAATTATAAACCTTATTTTCTACTCCATAATGTTATGTATCTAGATGAAATATATGTACCTAAGCATGCTTAACCCCATATTCAAGAAGGCGGCAATGTGAGATGTTATTTTCAACTAATGTTGTAGAACTAGCCAGAATTTGAAAGTATTTGTGAGAAGGGAAAATGTGTTTTATTCTTATCCATAAATCGTGCAATGCAAGCCGCCAATTTTGACCATCCCACTGTTCCATAGATATTGCGTGCTATTTTGTGATGGGTTACCAACAATCTTAGGCCATCGAGAGTATTACCGCAAATGCGATACATTAATTGTTGTCTAACATCATTTTACTGTGAAGTAATGGTCTATTCAACTGATTAGTATTAGTAGTTCAAATAATAAGCAAATGGTGAAGACGAACTTATGGCAATATAAATTACATCAATATCAGTTAATTGAAACAATCGCCGATGGAGAAGAGTTGCGATCATAACCTGGGTAGAGCGTCACATGGACCATTTGGCGCTAGAAGTCTGAGTCTTAGTCAAAGAAAAGTCAAATAACTTTAAATATCCTTTTATAATATCATTTGTCTGTTAACTGTAAGTACATACATGCGTTGTAATTTTGTTGGAAGTGCTTGCAACTACTAACGTAGGTTGTGATTGTTTGTAAATTAACCACTGTAGAATTCAATCTGTTTAATAAAGATATTTGTGGGTTGTATATTTTTTGTATAGTTTTCCTTTAGGAACCCTGCACAACGTTGTGACAAAATCATAATTCGAATAGTAATTTCTAGGATGATATGACTTTCTCTTCTAATTTAGAACTTTAAATTGACATTTTCTTTACTAGCAATTTATAGGCAACGAAGTATAAGACATGTGAAAATACATTAACTGCCTTTGTAAATAAACAAATCTCAAATTAAAATTGCTAAATGTCTACTATATTTTCTCACAACAAAATAAAAACGGCGCACTTGTAATGTGCTTATTTACATTTTAAAATAAATAAGACACTTTTTGTTATTTTCGTCGTTTTATTAAAATATCTTGAAAAAGAAAGTGCCGCTTGAAGAAATCGTACAAAATATGCGCGTGAAGGTATGCGGGAAAAAAATTTTTGACACCTAACATGAAAGTGCCAACAGTCGAGTGGAGTTTCTGTGTAGTTTAGTTTTCTATTGTAAATTTTACTCAAGTAGGGTCAAGCCTTCATAACAATATAAATCGGTTTTGGGAATATGAACAGCTTTATTCTTCAAATTTTCGAAACCTTGACAATGAAATAAAAGTGAAAAACGTTTTTGTTCAATTCTTTATGTGATGTTATGTTACAAATATGCACCGCCATGTCTTCATAGTGTTAAATAGCAAGCTGTTAAAAAAGCTTTAGTTGTAATTCAAATTTTCAAACTTCAAATTTTATGGCCCAGTACAAAACTTTAGGACATATGCACTTGCAAACCTTTCAAAAAGCCACGATGTTTGGGTGAAAATTATTTCGGCCTTTAATGCACGATCTTGCAATGGATCTATTATTTGTTACCATGTTTATAATTACAATCCGATACATCTCAAATCGTTACTAACTAAATAGTAAAAATGTTTCGGATGACTTTATTAAATAAAACAATCTGGTGATGGAATGCGAACATACGATCTTAACACTATTACTTACGGATTAGTTTGTTTGCCATTTTAGAAAGCAATTGTATGTGGACGAAGGACCATATTGTCTTCTAGCATCTAAAGTTCTAACATAGTATAGATGGAATAGACAAAGCTAAAACTATAAAAGTAAAACTAAAAGTTGCTTGGTTTATTAAAGAATGGTGGTTGTAAATTAAGAAAATATGCTACAAATGTTCTAGAATCTATTTTAAAGATAAAGAAGAAACCGTGGGATCCACTATTGGACGTCCATCGTTATGAAGTAGTTTCTTTAAATCAAGCAGTAATTTTAAGCCAAAATCAATTTGCAGAAAGTCTCACATCGACTGGGATCAGAACTTTGAATCTTTATAAAACTTGGTCTGAATTTGTCACTCACTTACATCTATTTAGTAAAGTATATATCCATTGATATGTATTTGATAGTTCCAGTTACGAATCCACATTGTTTTGTTTTTCTGATGGTTCTACAAACGGTTATGTATCTTATATTTATTAAAAAATAGCAAACAAGTGTTTACTTATTAGTGCAAAAACAAAAGTTTCACAATTTAAAACAATTAACATTTCTCGTTTGGCACGTTGTGGTGCACTTGTACTCGCCAAAATTATTTCATTTCTAGATTGAATACTGTTGTATTAATTCTACTGCAATTTTATCTTTATTCAAGGTGTACCTCGTTAGCACAAATTAATCTTTTACTAATCAATTAGCTAAAACCTATAAAAATCTTTAAACAAATTTCTAGGTAAAACTCCTTGCACATCTTAAGCTCCCATCGTTTCATTTAACAGTTACGTAATTTGAAAATAAATCATTGTGATCTCTTGAGTACTAAATCATTGTTTACATATCCTGTCAAAGATTCTCTCTGCAATTATTGAACACATATTATTTCATTATAGTAACGTTATTGGGGTTATACCTCTTATACAAAAGTGTCTTTTTCCACATATTTCCAATTCCGCAATAACTTTTACAAACAAGTTTCAGGTGAATGCTGTGAGATCCGCTTTATTTCATGTTGTCGCCAAAATTTTATGGAAGATTTTGAATCAATATGACTAAAACCTAGAAGGTATGGTTTATGTGTGTTGATGTTACATACATCATTTAGCCCCATTGTCCGCCTTCTTTAGATACATTTTCAGTATGTAAATTAAAGAAAATCATTGCTTTCCGTTCCTTGACGTACCGGAAATCCAACGATGAATTAAGTCATTTGGTGTATCGTAAACTCACTTATACTGACAGGTACTTACAAGTTTATTCCCACCATCATCCTGTCCAAATTAGGTTAGTTGTTTAATCTCTAGTATTTTGAGCATTTTCATGATGTCAATCCAACGATCTAAATTTGGATATACGTCATTTAAGTAATACTCTTACTGTTATAGCAAATAAGTTATACAACAAATTACTCCCATCCTCGATGCCAACTGCTTGAATAGACAAACTTCTTCCAAATAACAGGAAAACGTCATTAAACCAATTTTTACATCATCTAACGAAATTTCACAAGTTTTTTTAATGTATAGGTAAAACTGATCGGTTTATTCGTAAAAGTATTTTGGAGTATGACAGTTGTGCTAGGCTAAAACACGGAACCAAGTTTGCGGTGGCGGAGCATCCTTTCGATGCAAGTCATAAAGTAGAATTTGTACATATTTTAATAATATTGTCAAGCATCCGAACTTCAATGGTAACCGCGGCTTCAAATTTTCATCTATGTAAAACCTCCTTCCTTCAAATTTTAACAAGTCAGCCTCGAGGTTAACGACCTGTGACGATTCTTCTTCTATTATACGTAGGTATTTATAATATAGTATAATATAATATAATATAATATAATACAATATAATATAATATAATATAATATAATATAATATAATATAATATAATATAATATAATATAATATAATATAATATAATATAATATAATATAATTATAATAACTTTGATAAAAATTTATATACTATAGGTGTTTTCTGTGATTTAAGTCAGACTTTTGACTGTATTCAACATAACAAACTTTTAGATAAGCTTTATTGTTACGGAATTGTAATGTAGGTGACTTATTGTCATATCTTAGTAATAAGTCGTGCTTTGTGGAATTGATGCAACATAGCAATTTGGGTACTAGAACTTTCAAATCGAACGTTTTTCCTGTAGTAATGGGGTGCCTCAAAGTTCAATTCTAGGTCCTATATTATTTTTCTTGTATGTAGATAGAGCTGCTGTTGGTTTTAATATGGAATAACTTTGAGAGTGATCGGGCAAATGATTATCAATAGCTTCAAATCTAGATGTTAGGTTGACATATTGGGTATTTCAAACTTTTCTCTCTTATCGATTTTTTTATCAATCTTTGTTTTCTAACAAAATCTCACACTATCATCACAAGGCATATATGCACTTCTTTTCTTTATAGTTTATTTCGCAATTTTATTGCGTTTTAGGCTCATATTAGTTTAAATCGAACTGCAAGGGAACATTTTGTAATAACTAGACCTAACATTTCACCGTGATAAATCCATCTACTATAGTAGCCAAAACATTGGCAATTGCTAAAATTTTTGCCTAAAAATACATATATTTTAGCGACGTTCATTATTAATGTCGGTAATAATTAACTGTTAATATTTTAAACTTACAGAAGTGATATGCATTATATTTAAATTACCAATTATGTTTGTGCTGCATTAGAAACAGGCAGTGATAATGTAATGTAAATTAATTCTGTATTGATAATTTTATGGTTTATAGTAACATAATAATCAATGGTAAACATAATGTTTTTTCTGTTCTATTTATTATTAAAACCCAATAATTCAATAAATTAACATCATTATACTGAAACTTGGACAACAAATTAAGAAAGAGTTGTTGCAATAAAATGCAACTGGTCTATTTAACACTCAGGTCATGAAATTTAAAGTTTTGAAACCGTGTGACATATCGATTCAATATTAAATCGGTAATCACAAAATTTTTATTTTTGTTCAAAATATGTTTAAAATTTCTGTTAAATTAAGTTTCACTCTTTTAATTATTTGTTTTTATATCTTGGTTATAAAGTCCATAAATTGTGCGTCAAATTTATTGATTAGAACATTAATATATATATTATTGATGCCTAATTTCAACAGTTTTGTTTTAACTTTTTTTTTAAATGAAATTGACAATGAATACATTAACCTAAATAATTTCTAATTTTTCTTTAAATACCTAAAACGAGGGCAATTTTCGGTTAAATCTATTTATTGATCATTTTTTCCAAGGCTCTCTTTACTTTTTTATCAACGAAATAGAAGGTGAAGGTGTTATAAATTTTTCTGTCAATGATTTTTCCGATCTTCAGTGTTTAAACAGTTACTGATACATAATGAAAAGGTGTTAGCAATAAGCAGTCGTTTTGCGTTTTCATCAAAAATCTGTGGATGGCAACCCAATTTGTTTAATTTATAATGTTAGAAGAAGGTCGTAAACTTTCCAAGTCTCCTACCTACAGGAGAAACATCTTACGGAAGACCAATGACTACAAATACCAAACCATAAAAGTTATTATTGATGCTGTTGTTGAAAATCTTACAATGTTCGGTTGGTAGGTCAGTTCTTGTATCTTCCTATAGGTGTTAATTAAGTACTGTACAAACTTAAAGGTAACTTAATTACCTTTTAAGATAAAAAGTTCATATGAACATGGGTCCACAACGGCTTGGTCTCCTAAGAAGGCGTCAAAAAACTATTTTATTTAGTTTTTGCTTATATTTTTGTTAAGTAACATGGCACTAGAAGAAATTCGTGGTACTCGGTATATTGACGACAAACCAAATATTAACTTAGTTTTTGCACCACATACAATTTGTTTAATTAACTGTAACTTTTTGTGTCGCACTGCATGTCATTTTTGACTAGGCAGACTATTCTACATTCAATGTTACATACAAAGATTATTCTTAGTATTTACTATCAAAGCAGCCGTTTTGGATAAAAACGGGTTTGAAGTTTTTTCTTAGTTGCATATTTTCCTGAGTTTTTGAAAAATATACAAAAATATTTCTTATTGTCATGCTGTGTTACGGTACACATTACATATCACTATCACCAAATTAGTATTAATTACTTGATTAATTAATGTAAAAGCGAATTAATACAAGTGTTGACGTGTATGGTCATTTTCAGCAATAATTGTAAATGTTATTAACATACATACATAAGGAAAGAAAGAAAATATATTTTTTTCGCTTATTTTTAAACATGCAATACGTAACTGGAACGAAGCATACTGA
>JALBCR010001787.1:0-147443 GCA_030710515.1 Abscondita cerata | reverse complement strand
ATCGCTCCATCGTATCGAACGGCGAGCATTCAGTACAGACACAGTGACACATAACAGTGACGATGTCAGCAACCTATATATTGTTTTAATTCTTCGATGCTATTAAACCGAACGTATTTAGTATTTCTTTACAAGTCACACTCGATCTATCGTGTAGTAAATGATACCTTATTTTAGTAGATCCTAGGTCCCTATATAGCACCCAAAACTATATAGTTAGTTTACATAATAGAGGTTTTGTGGTGAATTGATTTGGCCTTTTGAATAATATCGTCAAAGCGGTAATTAATCCCATTTCGCATGTCGAATGCGTTTTACAAAAGTACGGTTACTTCGTCACACGAAACAGTTCTTATAATAATTACATTGTTCGACATTCAAGAGTTGTACGTCATTCTAGTTTCTAATTTTGTCCAGTGTCTTCATCATATATTTTGTATTAGCTACATCATAGATCGTTGAGTTATTGGTGGGGTAAGTGCTGTTTTTATGCGATTTACTTGAGTGACTAAGTGAGTAAGTATAACAGAAACAATATTTCTCGGTTGAAGATTCGCTTTTTTGCTCATAGTGGCATATTCTCTTGTTCCTTCTTTCGTGTACCTCTTTCGCTATTGTACATCGTGTATAGTTAGCAGTAGTGTGTTTCAGAGCAATTGATGCACTTGATAGGTTCACTCTTTGGTACATTTTGCAGTTAAATAGTCTTCTGCGCATTTCACGCAGGCAGCCGTTATTCTGCAAAACACTCATGTGGTTAATGTTCTTTAAAAAACTATCATATTGCGTTGATTGCATTTTTGTGTTGAATAAACTAGATTTATATTGTATATGAACATATGAGATTCTGTATTAATTATTGTTCTTTAATTTACAATATCTCAAAGTATTGGATTCATAATAAAAACGTGGTTTATGATTTAATAAAATTTTAATTTCAGAAAATAAGATAATCGAACGTACACTTCTTCACAAATATGAATAACAACTTATATAACGTTACATCCACGACATTTACGCAACTAAAAATAATCCGTTGCAAAATTCAATTTCTATTTGATACAAATTTAATTGTTCTAAAATCAGACTAACCTTGTGCGTTTTATACGTGGCGCGCTACATGCCACCTTCAACATGTTCTCGGCAGTGAGACCTCTTGACCCTGGATCGTTTCTACGATGTTTCTTTACTTTTTGGTGTAGCTTTCCGTTTCCTTCTTTGGATTAAATTGTTTGTAATATTATTATATTAAACATTTTATTTTGTTGAGAAGTGAAAATTACCGCGGTGTAGCGGGAGAGGAGACACTGGGAAGTCGGGTGAACGAGAGAGGTGTAGTGTGGTCGTAATGTCAGAGAATTGCTTTAGAATTAATATTAGTTACATGTTATCATCTGAATTAAAAAGTTTAGTTGTATGTGTTTCAATAAAGTAGTTTTAAACTTGTGTGAAGTAGTTTAGTCAGCAAACAAAAATTTGACAAATAATCGACATATTTAACGACGAACAAAGTTCGATTCTCAATAATGCGCGAGCTTCCTACAAATGTGCTGCTTTTATTCATACTGTACCCATTTCCAGTAACTTGGTTAATTAAATTTTATCAGTATAACACGTTTTTTTATTAATTAACTAAGAAACTTTTTATATTAATTGTTTTATGCACGGTTTCAAATGCAGTTTTACATCTATACATCAAAAATTTTTAGGTTATATTTATATCACACCACTATATACGTTATTTTCCTATATTTTAATTGTGTTCAAGTTCACTGTAATAGTTATTTATGTATCAAGGCACTAAAGTTTGATTTTTTTATGACGAATGCCATCAATAGTTCAGTTACTCGCCGTTTACAGGGCGTAACAAAAATATGATGTATCCCCCCGTACATTATTATATTTTTGAAGAGATCTTTTCGATGAACAAAAGTTCATTTTATGAATTCACAAAGTCTGTCTGTCTGTCTGGATGTCCGTAGCTTTTTTCCTGTTGACATTTTTGAAAATTTTCTTTCGGATTCCTATAGAACATCAAAATCTAAGACATTTTTGCTTCGATCATTTTTTGTCTATCTCATCGGCAAAGTGGTCAAATCGGCTCCCGAAAAAATTTTAAAAAATTTTATAAATTTTAAGCTAAATAAGCAGTTCTTTTGTTCATCCCGGCAATGCAAGCTTGCGCATTCCCAACTGGTTTTTTTTTATTTCAAAAAAATATAATATGTTGTCTTTATATTGAACCTTTATTAAGTTATTAATCGTAGAATATCGCAGTTACATATGAAACCACCAGTAGGACATCAAGAGTAAGCTTGGATTTCCAGCCAACTGCTTCACTATAAACGATTTTGGTGATTTAATCAATGAAATGTCAATTATCAAACACAACATTTGTCATTTACATTACTTACTTTGACAATATTAACAATTCCGTATTAAGCAACTGTGATATTCTACGATTAATAACTCAATAACGGCTCAATATAAAGACCACATATTATCTTTTTTTGAAATCAGAAAAACAAGATCTCTTCAAAAATATAATTATATACACGGTGTTACATTAAAAAAATACATCATATTTTTGTTGCGCCCTGTAAACGGCGAGTAACGGAACTATTGATGGCATTTTAAGAAAATTCATTAGAACCACACAACTTTCATATATAACTTTTTTTCTACGAACAATAATAACGATAATAAGGGGTGGGTAATTTATAGTGAATAACCCTGTACATATTATATTTTTTCCGAAATCCCAAAATTTGAACAAAATCTGAAAATTTTTTAACGTTCTTTAAGCAGTAAATGTAATAATACTGTTTTCATTTTTACGACAAATGTTTGCATCGCGCATGCGCGAATCTAAAATTTACATACATTTTACACACCTTTGCCATTAATAAAACTTTATAATGAATGAATGCCTTTACCGACAAAAATGTGAACTTAAAAATCGCCGTTTAATGAATTACTTTAGTAACGATTTCGGAAAAAATAATTAAAACAATCTTATTTCACGGCCTGTCCAGTTCACAGATCACAGTTTTTTATTTGAACACTCACTTTCTCGGGAGAATCGGCCGCCTTTCTTTTATCCTTATTCTTGCTTTTATTTTTATTTGATTCATCTAAAAGCCAATATCCTTTTCTCTAGTTTCAAGATTACATTCCTCTTTAGAATTTATTGAACCGTAGTTGTTCTTTTCTGGAGGTTATAGCCCTGTACAACAAATACTGGGTATATGAATATAATATGGTGTATTTTAGCACCCGTGTCATAGACGTCTAAGAATAGGCGTAAACCTTTTGATGGATGTGTGTGAGTGGATGTAGCGTCTATAGAAGCCCACAATGTTGAAGACTAGCGTACCATTTGTTTTTTTTATTTCATGGCTTGAAGCTCATTTTAGTTTCTTGCGTTTGGTTTCGATATTTTAAACACGAATTTACGCAATTTTTACAACTACATAATAGGTCACTATAGTGTTTACTCACTGCTGACACGCAATCATACTTTTAGCACATTGTTACGAAAAGCTTACGGGTCAGTCACTCGCCACACATCCGTACCCTTCAAAGTTCGATTATCAACGTAAAATATGCTGTAAACTAACTTCGAGACAAACTTTTTTATGGTGGTGTAAATACGTATAAACTTTTAACCTAGGTGCCAAGATTTTGTATTATTTTCATAGCTTTATTTTTAAATAAACTTTAGTCAAATTCAGTGTTTTTGAATTCTTGAGTAAATAATACCGTTTCTGACAGTAGAGTCACAAATTGTTGACCAGCTATAGGATTGCCAACGTCAGAATTGCAAAAACACGAATAACATGGAAGAACTTAAATTGACAGATACTTTACAAAGATATTTTTCTGACTTTTTCGTATGTTGCGACGAAGAAAATTCTGGAAAAGTATCGGTTAGCAAAACGTTAGAACTAATTAAATCTGGTAACGTAACGCAAGAAGTTGTGTTACAAGTAAGTTTCGAAATAAATACTAACCAAATTTAATCGTTTTTCTTTAACAGATTTCTGAATTATGTTGGTCTCAAAATACGAATTATTTAAATAGAAAGCAATTCTATTCGGCCTTAAAACTTGTAGCTGCTTTTCAGTGTAATATGCTTGTAAATGATGATCTAATTACAACTCAGTTAGATTTACCATTACCAAGATTTTCTTGGCCTAACTCTGAAATGCAGAGTCCTTACAAAGATCTGATAGAACTTAGAAATAAAGATTTTAACGAATACATAGAGCATATTGATACTACTAGTACTGATTCAGAGTTTGAAAACAGTGATACTAATATTACCTTACGTACTGGTTCACCCGAAATTTCGAGTACCGCTTCAGATAGTCCCACTCCTACTAATAGTGTACAAGATAAAAGTTGGGCAATTGCTGGTACATGGCAGGGACTGGTCTCTGAGGAACAGCGTCAGTTATTAGGTAAATTAGTTGCATTAAACTCTTAGCCTTTATCAAATACTTTTTAGGTACCGAAGAAGAATCTTCAGATCGTCATAGCAGTGAAGACGACACCGAAATTTCTAGTGAAGTATGGTCAATAACACCCGAACAAAGAGAATATTACACAGCACAGTTTCGGTCGTTGCAACCAGATAGCAACGCTTTATTGGCCGCTCAATCGCCGATTATTTTTGAAAAATCTCGATTACCGTGCAGGAACTTCGTAAAATTTGGCAATTGGCCGATGTTACGAAGGATGGAGCTTTAAGTTTGAGAGAGTTTTTAACCTCAATGCATCTTGTAGTTCTTCGTAGAAATCATATAGAGCTTCGGAAGTACTACCTCTTCAATTACAACCAAACAGTGAGAGATCCCATTCTTTAAGTCCTGAAACAGAACCAATCTTGTCTATGCAAGTCAAAGACAATTGTAAAGAATGGACTAAGTTTGTAGACAGTCCAACTAGTAGCGTATCATCACCGGGTCCCAAACCGGTTAATTTTGATTTTCAAAAAGGTGCTGTAGAAAAGGACCCTAAGATCTTTCACCCGGTACCATTGAGATTAACTCCTGAATGTTCCACAACTTTGGCCAATGATGAACAAAGAGAAAATGAAATCAGCAGCCCTCATAAGTTTCTTGACATCCATCACCAACAAAATAATTTAAATGCAGCTACACAACAACCAGCTAATGATATACGAGGAATTCAAAGACCTCAACCTAAAAAAATCAATGCACCCGGTCCAGGAGCGATACCTCCTCCACCAGTAAATACTCAGAATTCTATTGAAGAAGGACCCGTTAGCTTGCCAGCATTTCCTCCTCCTAAGAAAGAAAAGCCTCCACCCCCACCTCCTAGACCATTCAAAACTCACGGACGTAGTTCGTCTTTAGATCTGAATAGATTAAATAAGAATCACTTAGGCGCTCCTCCGTCAGTTCCTCCTCGAGTAAGTCCCAGCGTCCAATCACAAAAAAAATTACCATCGAGGTTAACGGATCAAGAAAATTTGCAAGGTAATATACATTTTGCCAATTTCGAACAGTTTAAACAGAACGAAGAATATGAAAACGTTACCGATGGCGTTTTTCCGGGAGACGTGTACGAAGCCAAACGTAAGAAACTGTTTGCCCAATTTTCTATGCCCGAAGGTACGCCACAAAAACATGGTGCGTTTGAAGTTTATAGAAAACCCAAGAGTAGAGATAGTCCTGAAGCACAAGTAGATCAACCTAAGTGGGAATTATTTCAAAAATTACAGGAACAGAATACCGTGTTACTGAGGTTGTGTCAAGAATTAAGTCAAGAACTAGCAGATATTAGGGAAGAGAAAATGGCTTTAAAAGTGAAATTGCAAATGCAACAGAATCAATTGAAGCAGAATGGCGGATAGTTTATTCAGATTATGTTTATTTTCTTTAAATATTCCGATGTACCAACGTATGTGTCATATTTTTTTTGTTTAGATATGGTTCTGTACTTTTATTTATTTAACGTAAGGCGATGACAATTTTTATCATGTTGGATCATAATTTGCGTGTAAACGAAAATTACCAAATTCATAATCATTGCCTAATTTGAGTTTTTTGTTTACGCGTATATAGAGTAATTTTAATTGGTGATAAGAAAAAAATTTGATCGATATTTACAAAAATTTATTACAACTTGTCGAAATATATTTTTATTTTAGAATTTAAGAAATGTTAAAATATTGTTAATTCTTAATATTATTGCGCATTATTTTTTTGCGTAGCTTGGGAGCCCATAAATAAAATAAATATTTATAAATTAGATACTAATATGGCAGATCGTGGACGTAATGTGCTAGACTGCAATTATTTTCACAAGAAAGTTATTACAAAGATTCAAAGCACTCCTGGTTCACTGGTAAATTGGGGGATGTTATTACTAATTTTCATTTAGTTATTACTTTTTAATGGATTTACGTATAACTTTTTCGATATCACTATTCAAATTTCAAAGTATTTTATGGAGCTGCCTTCTTATTTTACATAGCGCAAAAGGGTTGGCATGTGCGCTTGAGATTTCGAAAAGTGATACATACGCGTCAATCCGGCTGTATAACTTTCAGGCGCACAAAGTAAAAGTTGAATTGGGACCTCAAATCGGATTCTAAAATCTAGTTTTCACAGATACGAATTTCGTAATTTTTATCCGAAAAACATGGCGATTCGATACCGTCGGAATTTCTTAAAAAACCGTTTTCACAGAAACGATTTTTAATAGTGACTTTTATGTTTTACACTGTTGTGGTTTTAGTAAATTTCAATAAATTATGGTTGTACTAGCTAACGCGTACATAACATTGAGCTTTAGAACTGTGACGGTTCTCTCGTATGAAAAATCTTCGTAATTATGAGAGATAACTAAATTTCATTAGTAGTATTTCAAATAACTCTTTATTCGTAGGCAAATAATTAAAATACCCATCTTGATCAGTTTAACGAGATTATAATAAATCCCCTGAAGTTTCCTATTCAGAAAAATATCCCGTACCTACATTCTTTCTTTTTGTACCTTTTACCGATATTTGTTTTTTTAACAAATACAATAAATATATATTGCGAAGATTCTTTCTTGCGATACACCGTAATCATCCATAATTGTAGGTTAGAAATAACAAAGAAACAAGATAAGAAAGAGAGGAAATACACTTTCGCATCCGAAGTTTGATTTTCCGAATTTCGGATCGCCATGTTTTTTCGGACAAAAATTGCGAAATTCGTATCCGTTGACATACAATGTTTATATATTAATCTTGTTTTACAACAACTGCCCACTTTTTGTACCTAAGGTACCGAGTCTGTAAAACATGCATGACTTGTACATTTGCCCAATCACGTGTCTGCATGTTGCAGTGATAACATTTATAGGGCAGCTCCTGGTTCTTGTGGAAGATACAACAATTTGCACATAAGTAACAAAAATATTTATAAATATATAATCTGAATACTTTTACCTGCAAGCACGAAGACATTATTTTATTATTCGTTATAAATTTATAAAATAAAATAATATCGCAAAACACATATGCACGGTGATCATAAATTATAGGGTATTACATATAGGTTATATTTATGATTTTTTAGATTTCACTTTTACACTTCGGAGTTCGCATTCAAGCAGTAAGCGGAAATTAGGTTGCGTTTATAAATTAACAAACTATAATTTTAATAAAGTTAATCAAACAATACAACCGACTCTTAACAAGTATATCTAACCACTGTAGGGAATTAGGTCTTAAGAAATATATTAGGTTTTAAGAAAATTGTAACTATACGAATTATTTGGAGTTATAGTAATAATGAGGCGGACATGCGCAAAGCATTGTAGTTATTACGTAGGTCATGATTTTGTAAAAAAAGGAGTTCGTTTCCCCAGATTGGTTTGTGTCTGTGGTTTGGTTTGTGAGAAAACAAAAGAACGGATTGCATCGGTGCGTCCATCTTTTTGTGTGTGTATCGTTTATGTACCATTTAAGAATTAAAGTAACGGAAACTTTACGGCGCGTTTTATTTAAATTCAAGCAAGCATTCCACACCACTAACTTTTTCTGCCCTTCTCCTCCCGAGCATTGCTACCAACTAACTTAAATTTTAACAACGCTTAAACGTATACACGTTAGCGATGCATTGTACACCACCTAGTCTGTCACCTAGTTCACGCAAATGTTGCTCGATCACATTAGAGTAATTTTCGAACCCGGGTAACTTCTTCAAACTGAATTAAAAAACAGAAAGAGCGCTCGAACATCCTAAGTGAGTAATTAAAAAACACGCCCTGTGCCATCTTCATATTTGTTTTGTGATCCCCCTGCCTTAAGGCTGCGTTTAAAAACGCCATTTCAATGTAGTAGTGGTCAAATTTAGAATTAAACTAACGGTAGTACCACCTTACGGAAAACTGACGAACTTTGTTTTCACCGAAAGCTATAATTTACGCTAATGTACGCTAGGCGACGCCGTAAAAATTTTGATCATTTATGCGTATGCGTTACCTTGGAAAAAAAGTATAGTCTTGTGCGTATACGTTTCAATTTTAATTATAATTAACTTCAAACTAAGAAATGAAAAGTAGTGTCAGAATAATAATGTCAAAAATACCAATAAAAATACTGATTCCGTTTAAAACTTAATTATAACTATAACTTGTATAATAGACAACCATATAAGAGGAAAGGCGTGAACAAAATAAATAGATGATTCTTAGAAGTCATCTTGCTACTAATAACAAAATTCTAAAACCAAATAATTAAACTCAAACAAATACATAATTATTATTTTTTTTTTAAAGAAACAATGGTCTTCCAATAAATTAGATGATAATGTTATTGTTCCTTATAAATTTCTTTATGGATTAATAGTTTGTTCATAAGTATTCGTTCATACATTAAACTAAAAAATCGTAATTAAAAAAATAGCAAGAATCAAATGGTAGGTAATAATGAATGCATTGTGTTCGTAAAGTGTTCGATGTATTTTTAAACTGATAAGGATTTCTTTGTCGGTGTTTTAAAAGTGTACCTATGCTTGGTTTCTTTTAATTTTCTAAATGTTTTGTTCTCCCAAATTGTTTATCAGTTTTATTTTATAATTTTATACCCTCTAAATTATTTCTTGTATTCTTGAATATAGTGAATGTTCCTGGCTTCGGAATGCATAGTTTTCTTCGATGGAGTCCCCATGAAGATGAACAACAGCTACACCAATATCAAATGTTATATACCTTTTACAAAAGCAATTCAAAACATTAACAAAATGCATTTTTACAATACTAATATTTTTGAAGGTTGTGTTACAAAGTTGGACTTACTACACAAATTTTTATAAACACCTATCTTGTATCGAAATAATGTATGAAGAGTCTTAAGAAAGACTGATTTATAAAGATAAATTTCAGACAATATTTTCGTTTTCACGCAGACTAACTAGAGACAAAACTTTTACCACTACAAAATTTTTCCGGGGATCATGTTTACTTCTGCGCGCTGTATTTTTATTTATATTTTAAATTTAAGAAGAAATTCAAGTTGCAAAAAGAGCCATCTATTGTTTATTAGTTAAATAATTTTCTTATCGTAGATCCAAACCACAATAATTTGTGACATGTTTTAGTATTTCGTCTTTTATTCAATAATTATTGATCTGATGCACACGAAATTTAACACACGTGTACTAGAAATTATTTGCTACAATATGTCTAGTTTGATTTCGTGCAACGACTTATTATTTTAAAAATTTGCTATTTATTTACTTATACAAAGTATTTATAAACAAAATTTATGCATTAGCGCTTGGTTATGATTAAAACTAAAACGATAAAAATAAGTAAAACTTGAAATTCGTAGTCTATATTCTGTAATTGATAAAACAAGAATTAGTTAAAGTTAGACAACCCAACTTGCTTTTGAACGCAACCTTAAATAGCTAATCGCACAGCTAGTAGTAGGAGCATTGGGTTCAATATTTATCTAAGAAACCCAAACTTTAATTTTCTATGACTAATGTTTGGTGATCGTTGTTTATAACAATAACCTCAAATTATGCCGCGGTGTTTATTTTTGCTGTTCTTTACTTTAAGCGATATCGAACTAACTTTAACACCAAAATCGATACGAACGAAAGAAAACAAGAAATTTGATAACCGCTCCGGTGGTCCTGTGGATGAAAATGTGTTTGACAGGAACTTAATTACCAAAACTCCAACAGCCGTAGAAATTTTAAATAACCACCAATTTTATTATAAAGATACGAAGGAATCCACATTTGAAGGAATGGTTTTGGGCTACGTTACACCTGTAAGTACATTTAATAATCAAAATATTATTATAAATTTCCTTTAGTGGAACAGTCACGGTTATGATGTGGCAACAATTTTTGGTAACAAATTTACACATATTAGCCCAGTTTGGTTACAAATAAAACCGAATGGGGCTAAGTATGAAGTTACTGGTACTCATGATGTAGATCACAATTGGATGAGAGATGTACGTAAATCTGCAGAATGGAGTAAAGTTAAAAGTAACTTACTCTTCTTTATTTTTTAAATATGTATATAATATTTTGTAGTTGTTCCTAGAGTGATATTAGAAAATTTTAATAGCGAAGATTATAAAAAATTATTAGGTCAGACCAATGCGAAAAATGCTTTCATTAAGGCATTAATTGACACCTGCAAAAAATGGAAATTTGATGGATATGTTTTGGAGATATGGCCTCAACTTGCTGGTCGTTTACATAATTATGATGTACTTGTTAGTTTAATTAAAGATGTCGGTATGCGAGTTTTTTTTTTAAAACTAAATCAATCTGTAGAATTTATTTAGGTACTACTTTGTATGATCACCTGTTGGAATTAATCTTGGTAATTCCTCCAGAACGAGACCACATGTTACTGTTTGAACCCGTGCACTTTGAAAATTTGTACGATTATGTAACAGCTTTTTCTTTGATGACTTACGATTATTCAAATATACAAAGGCCGGGTTAGTTACATCTTGTATGTACGAGTGTTATGTAATAATATTTTAGGTCCTAATGCTCCAATAAAATGGATAGAGCGATGTGTGAATAATCTTGCGACTCATATTAAAAAACGCGATAAAATTCTTGTGGGATTAAATTTTTATGGAAACGATTTTACTGTTAATGGGGGTGGTGCGATTGTTAGTAGCGCTTATTTGAATCTGCTGAAAAAACTTAAAGGTAAAATGAGTTACGACGATGATTCTTGTGAAAATTATTTTGAGATTAAGTGAGTCTTCCCTTTAACCTTTGTTCCTTCTTTTAAGATTTGGTTTTAGAAACGAAGAAGGAAAGCACTTGGTATTTTACCCTACTTTAATGTCGATCAGCAAAAGAATTGAGTTGCTTAAAAGATTGGGAACGGGAATATCTATTTGGGAAATAGGACAGGGGCTCGATTATTTTTATGATTTGTTATAATTTATTATATTTTGTAACATCATTTTATTTTTCTTAACGAACTAACAATTTGTTGGCATGTGTAAATATAGTTAAAATAAATACAAACGAAGTTTTTTAGGAATGTGCAGTTAATGTGTAGGAGTTAAGCAGCCGCAGTATCTTTACGACTATTTAATCCCATCATACTCTGTGGTCCTTGAATAACGCGAATCATTACGGCCCAAGCTAGTTTTGTTGGGAGGTAACTATAAAAATTTAAATTAATAGGGAACATTCGTTATTTTGAGGATCACATACTGCTTAAGAGGCAACACGAATTTGGCAATGGAAGGCATCGTAACAAATATTTCTTCACGTTTAATAGCTAAAATAATGCGTTTAGCAACATCTATAGGTTCCAGCATAGACATACTCCTCGGTTTACATCCAGCAAACATGCCTGTGTCTATGAAGTAAGGACAGATTAGGTCATATGAATATTATCGTGTCCGTGTGTCTGTAAATACATTATTAATTGGAAACTGAGAACGTTATGTTAGAGTACTTTTAATTCTGTATTTAAACTTTCGTGTAATCCATTCAAGGCGTACTGTGGCACTATAATCGGTACATTTATACGCACCCAACATACCTGTTAGACTACCAACCGATACTATGTGTCCCTGACCTCTTTTATCATATCTCCTAGAAAAGCTTTGATGGTCTACATACAAAATAAGTTATAGAAATAAAGTAACATAATTTCTTTTATACCCAATAGTGAGAAATGACGTTAACTTGAAAAGTTTTTTCGATCATTTCGTCGGGTATCTCTGTGAAGGTATGTCCCGTCACGATTCCCGCATTATTAATTAAGATATCGAGCGCTCCGACTTCGCTTCTAATTAAATCGGCGTTCTTATAAACGTTGCATCTATCTGTGATATCGACGACATGCACACTCACTTTTAGACCTTCTTTGCTCGCGCGTATCATAAGCTTCTCAATTGCTGAGAACAATTTATGATAGCATCCGTTTAACTAAACATTGTGCTTACCTTTTTCGTTGATATCCCAGACGATAACGTTGGCATTTCGTCTCGCCAATTTTAATGTTAGTTCTTGTCCAACACCACCCGCTCCGCCAGTTATTAAAATATTTTTATTTTTCAAACTTTTGTGTTTTTTTAAAAATGGTAAAATGGTCAAAATTAACGCTTCGGTAAAGAAATAACACCCTAAAACGCATAAAACTATAAAGTTCCAAACCGACAAAGTCAACCCAAAAAATAATTGTTTAAGCATCGCAACAACTATTAGATCACAACCTTAACGCAATGACCGTGCACACTCGTAGAATATAAAATGTGAATTTTCTTCTTATGCATCTTTACCGCAATAACAAGGCCGGAGAAAGACTTTCTACCGTTGACCTGAATACACATTGTAAAAGTTGCATCTTAGGTACTGTTATTTTGTGATCGACGACTATTATTTACTATTTCAAAACTTTTCTAAACCTACTTTCGTTTGCTTTCTTTAGTTTTCAAGTAAGTGTAATTAAACCGTGTAATAAAACTTTTATTGTTTTTTCCTCGAACAAGTGAAAGAAAAAAAAACCTGCTTGAAACGCGAACTTTCGGTAGATTCTGTTACGTAGTTCTGAATGATCGTTGATGTAATCGATTTATAGTGTAAAAGTTTAAAACTTTTCAACGCGCTATTTACAATTTGACATTCCCTGTGAGATAAGTTCCGCTTCCCATCAAACATGCGTTACGGTGCCGACATTTTGGGCATCAAAACATTCTAAAGTTACGTGATGTAGGAAATTGCGAATACAAAATTCAACACCCCATTTTGAACATATCCATACTGACCGTCCGTCGTGGGACCAGGATAAACAATTAGGTGGTGCCATTTGAAAAAATCAACTTATCCATGAATTTATGGAGTTCAATTTAAATAAAAGATTACTCAAAACCAAAGCGAGGTTGGAAAGGTGAACAATCAGCTGTAGTTAGCACATGTAATCGATATTAAAGCAAATCGCAGTTGAATACATTCCAGGATAACTGAGTTATTTAATTTTTTCGAAAAGTCAATTTTTCCGGAAAAAGTAAAATAATGCGAAAACCATCCATTTTAGACACTATGTATAATGCATAAAGTTATATTAGAATTTCCCAAGGAATCTAAATTTATAATAAAAATGGGTGGTTATATTTAAAAAACATAACTTGGTATGTCGCACTTTTATGGAAACCCTGTATAAACGAAAATAATTTTAAAATGTGCAGATCATTGATTTGCACACTTTCATGGCGAAAGTTTTTTGTAACCCTAATATTTTCCGAGATGCCACCTTCCTCGCACTAATGGGCCACCCTGTATATAATAATTGAAATGTAAAATTACTGCAACGAAATGTTGGGTCCCGCCTTTACTATTTACTAATCAAATCAAAACACATAATCTTTAAAAAAGAACCTAGACAAACAATACATCTATTAATTCGCCTAGTAAATACTATTATTCGACACAATAGGTCTATTATCCAAATAATATTTTGAAAGAAAAATTTTATCTGTAAATAGATATAAGACTTTTTTTGTTGTAGGTATCTGAAATCGATGCATGTATCCACAAACATGTATTGCAAAATTGTAGATAATTTAATTCTACATCGATTTGGGGAAACATATAAAGGGTGTTCCATTTGATTTTATCAACTTATTCATTGTATTTTCGATTGCAGAGTTTGACATTTTTTTTTTCAAACCCTGTATTGTCAACTTTTAAACCGGTAGTTTTAAAGGTAGTTACCGCACTAAATGTGAATAAATTTTGAGTTTGATATTTACAATAATAACCAGAAATATCTGCGAGCCGATATTGACTCAAGAAAGTGTTTATAAAAATCGATATCTCAAAAAGTGAGTAAGACTCGTATACATAAAAGTTACCATAGTTTTTCACATAGATTCAGAATAAAAAATATAATGTTTTTATTTAAAATGTCCAAGTTAACAAAAGTGGTCCATGAAACTGAGACAGGCCCGCTAAACAAGGAACATTAAAGCAATGTTTTGTAACATTTGAATAAAGTAACAAAATTAACATTTCATTTCAACATTAGTTCTACATCAAGTCAACATTGTTTATAACAAGAATACTTGAACATGGAAATAACATTACGAAAATACAATAAGTTAAACATGTATTAAACATTATTAGTACGACATTACAGTAAGTTATTTTTTTGTACAATATAGTAGGTATAAACAAACAAACTTTTCGCGCAGAACTCCACATCGTCTACTTACAAACGTGTGAAAGTGTGACATAAAACATTTTGCTCGACAGATAAAAAATTGTAATCTATTAGAAACAAATCTTTAAAACTTATTATCAACAGTTACCAACGTATTACAATTCTTGGTTGTATCTGATCGTTTTTCAACATTTTCCACAATATTAATTTAGATTTCCTAGAATTGAACGATCTTACCGTCAATGATAAATTTGATGTATTTTTAAATCATTTTATGTTGTTTTTCACAAAGCTTTTTCTATAAAAGTGTTCATTTGTGACAACAATATAAATTGGTTTACATCTGATTTGTTAAATAAATAATTAGTACAAAATTAATAGAAATGATTACATAAAATCCGTGCTACTGAAAACAAAACGAGAATATTTATTGGCAATTAAAACTGCAAAGAGGAGAGCTATATTGATAAGTTAATATTCAATTCTAATAATACTACTAAAACTGCATGGAAATTTATTAACTCTTATAGAAACCTAAATGTGACTTATCGCATAAGTGTTCTATTGATCCAAACATTTTTAATGATTCTTTTGTTGATAACTTAAAAAATGCTCTAACTTTGAATTGTATTCTCGTGTCAAAATTGCTTGCTCTAGTTATTAATCCTTATTTCTCTTTCAAGCTTGTCTCTGAAACTGAAACAAGATCCGCAATTTCTCCTTTAAAACCTAGTAATGCTAAATATATGGTTTATCTATAAAAGCTACCTCTTACTAAATTAATTAATTCATCTTTACGACATAGTACCGAATCTCTATTCTTCCAATATCTAGTCATTTTGAAAGTAATATGTTATTATATAAAAAAACACTTTGGGTTTAGAAAAGAGAAAAGCACTGCTGATGCTAATATTAGTTTTGTCAATTATACATTAGAAGGTTTTGAACAAGGTAAATTTGTTTTAGCAATTTTTTGGATCATTCTCGGGCTTCTGATAACGTCTCACATCGCATTCTTTCAAGTAAATTGAAAACAATTTATAAGTTTGATAATGGTAGTACTACCCTCATTAGTTCATATTTAAACAACAAAATGCAAACAGTAAAATCAACGGCACATTTTCCAAAGACCGTTTCTTACATTGTGGAGTACCTCAAGGTTGTATTTTAGGGCCTTTATTATTTCTTATATTTGTTAATGATTTACATTTACACTTTCCGAGTGAATCCACTGTCATACAAAACGCAGATGATACGACGATATTAATCAGTATTTTTTTAAAATGCCTCAAAATAGCATATTTTGGCTTAATTCATTTACACTTTCACTACACTGCAACATTATTTGGGCAAACAGTTCCAATTTTTATTTAGTTAAAAATTATGACTCTACCGTTACTGTTTATTTTAAACTATGTATATTATATATCTATGCTAAAAAAATATCAGAAAGCTTTACATACAGATCTGATATTCATAATAATTTTACTAGAGACTATGATAACATATCAAATCCTTTTTACATACTAAGTAAAGTACATAATAGCTTTAGAAATTTGTCTATAAGCTTATATGACAAACATACCATCACATATACGAGATTTAACACTTAAACAATTAAAGAAAAAATTACGACACTATCTCCTAAGAAAGGCCTTTTACTCAATATCAGAGTTTATCAATTGTAAAAGAGAAGATATATTAATTAAGTTAATTATATAATAATAGTGCTTTGACGAGTGTAAATACATTATGTATAGCAACGTAATAAAAATAAATAATAATAATAATATACTATTTCTCTACGAGATGACGACAGATTTTGTAATGCCACCCCAAAATGCTTCTTTTATTTCTGATGCAATTTTATTTAACCGACTTTGTAGCTCTTAATAATAACAAAGTTAGCAATAGTGCCGACTTAAGTTTGAAAACCCTGTATGTATGTGTTATTTCAGTTATTGGATCAAAATTTTTTAATTCAAACATGTGCCATTTTAAACATTTAAATCTCGGTTACTGAATCCATTCCTTTCAATGTCATTATTAGTGATGAATATCTTCATTGGAGCTTATTTTTAAAATAACATATAATTAATGCAAGTAAATGAGGTTTGAGATTATTGTCTTGATGCTGAACGAGAAAGTATTCTATTTTCAAAATTCATGTTTGATTTATTTTGCTGTAAAAAAATCATATGTAATAAGACAGAGACCCCCTTTATGGATCATTTTTTTCCACCAAATCTAAATGCCGTGCAATGTTTTATGTAATGTTGATGACTTTCTTCGAAAATATTGCGTTGTTTAACTACTATCAACAGAGTAACCACCAAACAAATTCCTTTGATTGATCTTCAAGTGAAGAAATGACTGATAATTGACGTTACGGTGGCACAATATGTTATAGTAAACAAATAACTTGGCAATCTTGCTATGAACACGTGTTTCATACAAAATGTCCTATTAGTCGTATTTATTTTGTTTATAAAAAAAATATTATTTTTCTAGTACCCAATATCGGTTGGGCTTTCTTTAGGAGCTGTTGGGAAACCAACCGGTGTTAGGGTACTAAAAATAATTATTACATTACAGGAGTTCCAATTCAATTGAATATTTTTTCGTTACTTTTATTAATAGTATGATAAACAATTTGTATAAATATATATACACATACATTTTGTACACTGTAATAACAATTTCTATTTATCATTAAAAGTTGTTGTGCAAGTTGGTTGCCACTTTAAAAATTGTGATATTAGTGATGACGCAATTCTATACCTACACTTGCGATTCTACCACAGATTGATGTCACCACTACAATGAAAACGAAAAAAAATAATGGCCCTGTTTTTCATAATAGATTTACGTGGTTCTGATTGAAAATTCTTCAACTAGATACTGTTCAAAAATGGACTTAAGAAAGCTTAGTAAACTCCTAGGCACACTTTAGTTCTGTATATGATTCTATTGAAATTTACCAAAAATATATAATTTGAAGCATAATTGAACGATATTTTGGACAAAGAATACGTTGTGAATTAGTTGTTGTAAGGAGAATGTATATGCAGCCTTAATGTGCATCTAGGATATGTGACCATTATTCAATCTCCGACACTAAAAGTGAAATTGAAGGAGGAATCGAAATAGCAAAAATATACAAACAATTAACACCGTTCATACTTTACAGCACCGTTCCGGGAAGAGGGTTTACAAAATATGGGGTCCGAGTTGCCGTTAGTGGAACTGATCGTTGCCCACTCCGATAAAAGGAAGGTTTGTGATTGCTTTTCCTGCATTACTGCTTTATATTAATTGGGTTAATAAATAACATATGGTCACCATTTCAATGATTGAAGTGTTATACTCAATATGTCAAAATTTTTAATTTTTTTTGGGGGATGAAAACAGTACGGGGGCGAAACAACAAATAACCGGAAAATTAAGATTAAGTTTGTTGTTTATATTTTAAAAGGAACTTTTATTATAGTCATATAATAGAGAAACTTGTAAAAAGAATATTTATTCTATATTTGTGTATTTTAGATGATGTGGGTTTACGGTAAATAGGTAAGTTGAAACGAAATAGAAATAAGTTGTAAAACATCCAGATTAATTAACCTTGAAAATAAATTACGGTTACGCAATTTTTACTTATTTATTCGTCTGCTCTCACTTATTTGAAATATTGATAAGATTCTATATCTTCATTATTGTATCATTGTTCATAAAAAAAATAAATACTTTTTGTAAGATCGCTTGAAAACTCGTAGGTATTCCTTATGATATGTGTAAATAAGAATCAGAATCCTATACTGATTTTAATGATTTTAGTAGTAATGGTTCATCATAGTGTATACTTAAGGAGCAAAACAGGTTAATCTTAAACATTAGTTTATTTTGACAAGTTTACGCGTAAAACGGACGTGGTCACATAGAAAAATGTTAATTCTACTAATTGCTATTAGTATATTGGCAATTTTTATCTTATTGCCGTAAGACCATATATGTATTGGACAAGAAAAGGGATCGTACAATATCCGTTGTTGAAGATTTGGTTAGAAAATTTGAAAATGGTTTTACAATTGAAGCCAGTCACTGAAAATCTCAAGCAAACGTATGCAGCTTTTCCAGAGTCAAGGTAATTTCTTGGGTAAACATCATGTTTATTATTAGCGTAATTAAGGTCACAGCTTACTAGACAAGTACGCTTGTGTGGTTTAATCGTTTAATGCGTTTCTATTCTATTTTGGGTTAATTTTCGTTTATTATTCTTTCTAATTTTACTTAACAAATGTATAGAATATGTCAAATAATGCTTTACAGGTCATTAACGCAACGTTTTACTAAAAGTAGACAAACTAATATAGGACAAACATCTTGTGTCAGTCAAAATAAGTACTCCTTATCCCTAATTACGTGTATTTTATTGTGATACTTCCGGTTTCGAATTTCGAATGAATAATTTTCTTCGAAACCGATAATTAAAAATTAAAAAACATGTGATAAGGAGTACTTATTTTGCCTATAAAATAATAGGACCCTGACTTTCAAATTTCTAAAATTCATGGGTCTAATGTTTTAAACGTTTCACAGTTTATTGGTGAATTTTTTGTTGTTGCAATGCATTTCTATAATGCGCCTTCAAACATCAACTTAAACCTAATTATTTAACAGGTTACTAATACATTTTAAAAAAGTACAATATGTATAGAAATAAATTGTCTGTAGATTGAATGAAATTAGTTGGATATGGTAGAGATATGAAAACCTACAAAATCAGTGTTCTACATTTTTTCTAATTGATTTTTTTTACTTTAGATATTGCGGTGTGTACCAGTTCTTATCTCCTCTTCTGTTGTTAAGAGATCCCGATTTAATAAAACAAGTTGCAGTAAAAGATTTCGATCATTTCATAGATCACAATCAATTTATAAGCGAAGAAATGGACAGTCTGTGGGGAAAAAACTTATTATCATTAAAAGGTAAATAAAATTTCATCGTAAACTTAATAATATAAAAATGTTTACGTTAGGCGATAGATGGAAAGATATGAGATCTACACTCAGTCCCAGTTTTACAAGTAGCAAAATGAAAACAATGTTTTGTCTTATGTCCGAGTGCGCGGAAAATTTTATCAAATATTTTGAAAAATCAGGAACCGTAACGGTCGAATTGAAAGATGCTTTTACAAGATATACCAATGACGTGATCGCATCAGTGGCATTTGTCGTTAATTGCAACTCTCTTCAAGATCGCGATAACGAATTTTACACGATGGGAAGAGAAGCTACCAATTTTTCGGGATTTTGGAGAAATATAACGTTTGTTTTGATGATTGCTGCGCCGAAATTGGCAAAAGTAAATATTTCATCGTAGACGTTTTTGTGACAAATTCTCTATATTCTAGTTTCTCGGGGTGACGGTATTTAATAAAAAAGTTAGCGCATTTTTCAGAAGACTGGTAAGTGAAAATATAAAATCACGCGAAAGGAACGGTATTGTCCGACCAGATATGATTAATCTTTTAATGGAAGCTAAAAATGAAAGGTTGAAAAAACTTCAAGAAACCGATGCTGATGCGGATCGATCAATGTTAAAAAGAGAACTTAGCGATGATGATCTAACAGCCCAAGCTCTTATATTCTTTTTTGCCGGTTTTGAAAGCGTTTCTACGTTGATGTGTTTTACAGCTTACGAACTTGCTGTTGATCCTTTAATACAACGAAAGCTACAAAACGAAATTGATACCACTTGGGAACGGGAAGCAACACTGACGTACGAAGCTTTACAAAAAATGGAATATCTCGATATGGTCATATCGGGTTCGCTTTATTTTTAATTTTGTATTTTTATATTAATAGATTTTTTACAGAAACGTTAAGGAAATGGCCGAGTGCTATTGCGACAGATAGGCTTTGCGTTAAACCATATACTATTGACCCGAAAAAGAAGGAGAAAAGTCAATAAGTTTAGAAAAAGGTGACGTTCTTTGGTTACCAATCGTCGCCCTTCATTACGACGAACAATATTTTCCCGAACCCGATCGTTTTATTCCTGAAAGATTCAGCCACGAAAATAAAGCGAGCCTGAATTCTTACGCTTACATCCCTTTTGGTGTTGGACCTCGTAACTGCATAGGAAACAGATTTGCTTTGTTAGAAACCAAAATTTTATTTTTCAACTTACTAAAAAGTTTTGATATTGTTATTGTGGATAAGTCTGTGGTTCCGTTGAAACTTTCGCGAAAACAATTTAATCCTACATCAGAAAATGGTTTTTGGTTTGGATTGAAACCTCGTCAAACAACCCTTTAATTGTGAAATTCTGTTAAAAGTGCATATGGATGTATAAAAGCAAATACGCAATAAAATATTTTGTTTACATAACCCATGTAGCAAAAATAAGGAGTGTCTTTTGATGGATGTGAGTGGATGTAGTAGCCCATAGTGTTGAAGACTAGCGTACCATTTGTTTTTTTATTTCATGGCTTGAAGCTCATTTTAGTATCTTCTCCCTTCCTCTCGAAGACAAACTAAAAAGCTTCGGCTTAAGATACAATTCTACCACAGACTAAGATATGGTCTATGTGATTTTTTGTGTTTAATTAGAATGTTCTGGGAATGTTTTTGCATGCGCGCGGTTTAAATACCTTCGCAAGATAAGCAAAGTTCAAATTTGAACGATTTAAATATTCGTTGTTTACCAAAGGTACTAGAAACAGAGTGCTCAACAAAAGATCTAATCTAATCTAAAAATGAGAATTTTTCATTTACGTTTAACCTATAATCAGCACATTAATTACTAAATACTTGTGCGTGAAAAGCTCTATACTTTATAAATAAATCACGCCTAAAAGAATAAATTGACAAAAGTCGTTTGCTAGACCGGTAACAAACGCCATAGCGCTCTGCCAAGACGCACGCGCACCTGGCAATAGTGGCAATACAAAAATTTGTAGTATAAATGAATCGTGTTAAGATTTAATTGAAAAACAAGCAAAATATCTACATGATTTATTTACATTACTATAAGTTCATAAGTACATATATTTACACAAATTTATACACATTTATTTACATATTTTACAATTTTTGAGTTTCACTATTGCTTGTTCGTTTTATTATGATACCACCAGCAGAAGGAATGAATGCATGGTACTTTTTTGTACCAGGTATAGTCACCGAAGAGTCAAATCTGTTTTTTAGAAATACTCTGTTTTCTTCAATTTCCTCTTTAGAAGCATAGTATACATATGTGTGAAGCATTGATGATTTGGCTCATTGATATAACCTCTCGGGTGTTGTTATGGCATTATTGGGCGTAGCCTGTAAACTTGCCCGTGTTGCCAGACGTTTTAAATTTCCGCCAATACCATCACACGGCCCTTTGCCATGTGAAGTGGCGTGAAAATGAAATTCTGCATCTGTTGTAAAATCTTCTTTGCAATAGGTTAAGTTTATAAAATTAAATCAATTTTTAAAGTGTTACGATGCACATCAGTAATATATATGTATTTACTGGTAACTATGTTTTGTTCGTGAAGATCATCTTATAATATCTTTTGGTAAGTGTAGAAGAGCAAAATCGCATTGGGTAATAACGTCGCCTTCTAAAATGGTGTCCTTTAAGATTCTGAAATATTTTGCTTGCTGTTCTTCTATAAAAGCCTGATGAGGTTTTAAAAGATCCAGAGCTGAGCAAAGACTGTCTACGAAATCATCTGATGGTTGAACTTGAGATGCGATAGTAAAACGATCCGTTCCGATCCATATGTTGAACTGTGTATTAGTCTTAGTAACGTTATTAGTTCTTGTAACGTTCGCTAAGTGGCAATTTATTCGACATCAAGTGGCACTTTGTGGTTGGATTAACGCACATCATCCTTTGCAAAAAATCCTTGTAAGATGTTAGAGGGATCGCAGTATTTTTAGTAATATTTGGAATGCCAGCTCCCTCTATCATCAATTTAACGTTTTGATGATAAACGCAAACGCGTACACAACATGAGTTCCAGAATCACCCGCTAAAATGCATTGTTTATGCCGCATAGGAGAAGAATTTTGTAAGGACTACTTTTAATCAAGAGTATTCTTCTTTAAATTGGCGATAGAGCTCGTTTATTGTTTATTCGTATTGTACATTATACAAATATTGTATTGTAATGTAAGTGTTATGTATGGTGCCCCAGAAGATCAGTATAAACCTGTATAGTGTGGTGACGAAACCATGTGCTCGTTGATATTACACATAAGCAGCTGTTTCTGTACATGAACTCGTTTGCCATCATGCCATCGTCTAACTTTATAGACCAAAATCTTTTTTACGAGATCAAGCGTTTCTAAAGATAATTTACGCCCCTCCCGTGGATTCGGCGAAGATAAAATTCCATTCTTTTCGACCAGTTTTCTGGCCTTTCTTGCTTGCCATCTGGATGTATTGAACTCTTCAGCAAGCCGACGTTCACTCCACGATTTTGGGGCTACAGTGAGAATCATAGTTTTTAGCGACACAGACGTTGACGGGTTATTGAACTTTTTTTTTAATTGATTGAGTATTTCGCTGTCATTATCTTTCAAATCCTCGGTCTGTGTTGCTTTATTAAGCGGGTTTTCTTCAGCAGCATAGTAACACCCTTGTGAAGCTTGAGTAGATAATTTGCTAGATTGACTACATACGGCCACATCCTCGTCTACAATTGGTGGCATTTTACGAGCAAGTCGCTCTCTACACTGCTTACAAACGTAAAAGTTCTTGTCGCTATCAAATGACCACTTTTCTGCTAATAATTTATTGAGTTTTCTTAAGTCCTTAGATTTTCTATGCACAGGTATTTTGAACGGATTAAAACATCAATCATTATACAGAGTCATATTACTAGTATGAAAAAGATTTAACAAGAAAGTACGAAAATTACACACAAAACGTTCGTCACGCCGTCCGTTTGACTACGAAGTTGCCAAGCCACTAAGTAAAATAACGGCCAAATTTAAAAATAGAGCATCATAATTCCGTCTCTTTTACCCGTTTAACAAAACTTTAGTGGCTGGGTTCACGCGCTAAATATTTCACCTCAGGAATTACTGTAGATGGCGCTACGAAATATGAAATTACTTAAAATTACTCGCAGTAACTGACGCCAAGCGCTAGCATACCGTGGCACCGTTAACCGGTCTAGCTCCTAAACGACTTTTGTGCCCATTTTCAGACTTGAAGGGGATGAATTAAAAAAAGGCTTTAACAATTAAGTATTTATCCCACTACTTGTTTAATTCAGATACAAGTTCAAAAAACTAGGTATTTCAATTCAAAGCGGCGCGTACCAGCCTGAACTCAAAACTTCCCAGTCCTGTAACTCTGTAATTAAAATGTTCAGCGCAAAAATATTTCGCATCGGTGTCGACAACGTCGAACTTTTTTAGGTTTTTAGTGGCTGGTTTGGCGTGAAATGCCCCATATGACGTAGGGTATTGTAATTTTAAGTCACTGTACACATCAAACAATTTATTATATTGTTTCTATATCTAGAAGCTGTCTTGTTGTAATTGAATTCATCTATAAGTGCTACTACAGCGCCAATGCTAAAAATGTTCCTTTTCCAAACAGTTCATCGCCTCCAAAAACAGATGTCTCGAATTACTTACATATGGTGGTATATCTGTAAGGTATACAATATAATTCACGATAACTTTCCAACCGACGGACTACGTAACACGCCCGATGTATTTATCTGTGGTATAAGATACATCTGTGAAACCGTCACATCCCATCTTATTTATAAGATGTGGTGTAAAAATACTACGTTCCGAAGAACAATATTAGCTTATATTATAAATAAGAGGCTCATACACACTGTCAAACAAATTACGCTACAAGGCGATGCGCAACTTCGCTGTATAATTGTATGTTTCCTTTAGACACTTGGTTACACTGAGTATTATACCTACAACAAACTTCTCTCCAAAAGTACTAAATTATGTGCCCTCTATACATATAATGCTGATGTATCCGAAAACAAAAAACAAAACAAAAAGGAATTTGAATGAAATAATGAGTAAAGAAAAGGGCGACTTTCAACCACTAGTTATATCCTTCATTGATTACAAAAATTAAAGTAAATTCTCTGCGAATTTTGTAATAATCACAAGAAAAACACTTTTCCGTTGCTAAAATATTTTAAACATTTTGGAAAGTAGTAAAGTTTTGAAAAACACATCAAGCACACCCGTACCAGAGTTTGATGGTATGACAAGGTACTGTGTGACAGTAGGGTAATTGCGTCGTGCTAACGGTTGGTCAAAGTCAAACTGCTTAAATTGTTTGTAAAATCTCATATTGCTTTATATTTGGCAAACTACTTTTGTATTTTACAAAATAAATTCATTTCATTAGGGGTAAACCTTTTGCAAAGCCATAAACTTGATACAAATTTACAAATGATCTGATTTTTGTGTAAACTTGTGAACATCTTGCTTAACTAGCGAAGTTATTTAACCTCGCATGCAGAAACATTCGCAGACACAACCTAATTAAACACAAAAATGACAGCCACAGAATAGTCTGTAGTCGACCAGTATTACAAGCCGAAGCTTTTTAGCTTGTCTTTGAGAGGAAGGGGGAAGATACTAAAAAATAAAAACACAAATGGTCCCTTAGTCTTCTATAGACGCTACATCCACTCACATCTATAAAAAAGTTTAGGCCTATCAATACCAACTAAAATGTCACCACATTACTCAGCTGACTTTTATCCGATGCACATAAAAAGTAAATGGACTATACGTACATATTATATCTGTATTACAGTATCACAGAATAATAATAGCAGTGAATATATTTATTATTCTGTGACAGTATCTGTACTAAACAAATCGCATTTGCATAGACAATGATTTTCTAAACATTTCCAATGGCTTTTCTTGAGGTCTGTTTTTCTCATTTATAGGTACACACTTTAATTTTTTTTTAATTGTAGTGGCGAAAATTTAATTTTTTCGATATTAAAGCAGAAGTTGATAAGGGTCGAGTTGCAGATTTGTTTAAAGTTAGTACATTAACACGATTATCACTTGTTAAAGTAAATTTTTAGGATGCAGACATAGTGGTCGCTACTACAGGTAATAACCAAATAGTACTCGGCGATTCCTTGGGACAGATACATTTAATTTCGAGATCGTGGGAAGTGACATCTTTTCGTGGATACGAATTAAGGGTAACATTAGCGCAACATCTGCGTAATTCGACTTTGTTAATTACGATTGGCGTAAGTTGAAATTTAGTAATTGTCAGAATATAATACTTCTATCTTCTATCTATCTTAGGATGACGAACACGGTATAAATCCAATAATTAAAGTATGGAATACAAATCGGGAGAAACATCCTATACCTCATTGTTGCCGAGTGAGTCGTACATTACCTGGCGTTAAACCTGTACCTGCAAGAGCTCTATGTGTACATGAAGGGCTGCAACTGATGGCTGTAGGTTTTGCAGATGGATCGCTCTTATTATATAGGTTCGTAGTTTATTTCAAAGCTGTAGTTGAATAATTATATTGCAGAGGTGACATTACCGTGACCGTGGTGCTAACCAAAGGTTATTACGTGATGTAAGTTCTGCTATTACTGGGTTAGCTTTTAAATCAACGGATCCGCTATTTTATTATTTGTGAGCACAGATAGTTCAATATGTGTTTTTAATGTAACATATAAAGACAGGGAGCAAAAGGTATTTTGGCCCAGAACTTAACTTTATTTACGGTTATTATTATTTTAGTATAATTTGGATACTACTGGCTGTGCCCCAAAGTGCAGTGTGTTAGCAGAAACTGTACAAGAAAGTCATTTCATGGTTGCTCGCAATGATGTAAGATATCTTGCTAAATAAGAAATCGGACCATGTTTAGTTTTTAGGCAATTTATTGCTATACTAGCGATGGACGTGGACCATGTTTTGCAGTGGACGGTGAAAAAGTTATGCTAGATTGGTTTCGTAGCTATTTAATAATTATTTCGACCTCAAATAATGCTACAGTGTCGAGCATCACTAGTGGAAATATTCAGGCCCATTCTGTTACCATCCTAGACATTCAAAATAAATTCATTGTATTTTCTAGAACTACAAATAAAATCAAAGCAGTTTTAATAGAGTGGGGTGGATTATATCTGTTAGATTGCAACAATATTGTTTATCATCTTGATGAAAAGGACTTGCAATCTAAACTGTTTCTTTTATTCAAAAAGAATTTGTACGACATATCGATACGTATCGCAAAATCGCAGCAATATGATGCCGATGGTTTGGTAGAAATTTTTAGGCAGTATGGGGATCATTTATATGCTAAAGGCGACTACTGGGGCGCTATAGAACAATATGCTAAGACTATTGGTAGGCTAGAGCCAAGTTATGTAATAAGAAAGTTTCTAGATTCCCAACACATTGAAAAACTAACCAGTTATTTACAAGCTGTTCATAAACAAAGTCAAGCTTCCGAGGATCACACTACTTTATTATTAAACTGTTACACGGTTAAACAAACCGGAGAATTTAAAAGAGTTTATATTATTAAAAGATCGAGATCTCGATTTTGATATTGAGATTGCAATTAAAGTGTGTCGTCAGGTAATATAATAATTATATAATAGGTTCATATTTTGCAATTTATTGTAGGCTAGTCCGCAAGAAGCGTTGATGTTGGCTAAGAAACACAATAAACACGATTGGTATATTAAAATCGAAATAGAAGATCATAAGCGTTATAAGGAAGCTTTGGAGTACATTTCAGAATTGAATTTTGAAGATGCAGAAACGTACACAAAGAAATATGGTCAAATATTAATCAAACAAGTTCCATCTGAAAGCACCGAGTTCTTGAAGAGATTGTGTACCAACTATTTAAGCACTTCGTCAGAAGATATTGAACTAAAGCAAACACAAAAGGCTGATCCCGAAGATTACATTCATCTTTTTTTAACCAATTCCAAACATTTAGTTGAGTTCTTAGAACATCTAATCACTAAGGGACATATATTAACAACACCCGTTTATGATACCCTGCATGAACACTATTTACACGTGTGGAGCTCTATAACAAATGAAGCGGAAAAAATTAAATATGGACAAAAGATTTTAAAATTCTTGCAGAATTCGGAAATTAAATATAATAAACCGCAAGCATTAGTTGTGTGTCATATGCATAACTTCAGCGAAGGCGTTCTCTACTTGTACGAAGAAGAAAAACTGTATCAACAAATTTTAAGGTTGAAATTATTTTATTTATTTTTCAATTTACATTCATTTTTCATTTAGGTACCATATTTTGCGTAGCGATTATAGCTCAATTTTATCGTGTTGTCGAAGGTTTGGTCATCAGGAACCTTCACTTTGGATTCAGGCACTTTGGTCTTGTATACGTGGCGCTAATGAATCTCTATTAGATCTGCTGCCTGAAGTATTAAAAGTAATTGCCAAAGAACGTTTATTGTCGCCACAATTAATTATCGAAGCGATAGGTGCGAGCGAATCGAACATAACTCTCGCTCACATTCGATCGTACATAGAAAACGAGTTACAAATTGAAAACGAAATTATTAGGGAGAATACAGACCTCACTAATAAATACAACACAGACACAATAAAATTAAAACGAGAGATAGAGATATTAAAAAACGAAGTTAATGTGGTGCGTGGTTCACGTTGCGCCGCATGTCATCATCAGTTGGAATTGCCGAGTATACATTTTCTTTGTCAACACAGTTACCACCAGCATTGCTTTCAAAGTTTTTCGGACAACGAAAACGAATGTCCGGCATGTGTGCCTCGAAATAAAGATCTTTTAGAACTTCTCAAGGCTCAAGAATCTAATAAAGATCTACATGAAACATTTCACGCGCAACTCGAAAAGGTACACGATGGTTTTAGTGTAGCGGCCGAATATTTTGGCCGAGGCGTTTTTAAAAGTCACGGTGGTTACCGACGATCCAGAAAAAAACCTGAACGTCTCGGCGAAATATCAAAGTCAAAACAGGTAAATAATATTTTTTATTAAACTTGTTTGAAATTTTTTACGACGATTGTGTAGGAGATAATGCAAACCTACGCACCTACCACAGAGGCTCGTTTACGTCAAATAGAAAACGCTAGGACCGGAAGCGTTCCGATTGTAGCAGTTTCTGAAGGCCGTGTAAGGCAACGCGAGCACCAACAGTACGAGGCGTCTTTGGAAAGGAAATTTGGGGAAATGACGAACACGAGCGAAGGAAAGAACAATGATTACGATGAATCGAAAAATCCGTTTTCGAATGATGAATTCGATGATGGCAATTCTATTAAAGACGACTACGACAAAAATTTAAATCCTTTCGAATCCTAAATTATGTTATTTACCAATTAAGTTTTAATGTCTAAAAGTAATGTTTTGAGAAAGTCCAACCATGTGAATAGTACGTGTCTTTATATGAAATATGAAAATATAAGTGTAGGTCTTTCAATTAAAACGCTCTCTACATCGGAATAGCTACGTAATTCCGACATAAATGAATTTAACTGAAGCTAAAAAACAAATGAAGTTCGTTTTATAATTATTGAGGAACATGTCTATAATTCCAATTATGAATTTAAATTTTAAAGATCGCGCTTTACGTTACAGTGAACAAAAATTGAACTATTTTTACAAATAAGTTAGACAACACAACTTGCACGTGTACGATTGTAACCACGGAAATGTAACCCTTAGGTAATATTTCTCTGATTGTAACTCGTGCGCATCATTTTCCAATTTGCCCGGTGTAACTCCACCTACTTAATCGGGGTCCAGAGAAATCAACTTTTCTGCGTTTTGACCACATTCCCATTGGCAATTTGTCCACAAAAGTTTTTCGGTGATTTGTCCACAAATTATAGATATAGATCACCTTAATCCTGTGGCAGATTATGACTTTTTTTACCCAAAGACAATTATTTTAAAAACCCCACCTACCCCCAAACACCGACGAACAAGTTTTAAACTGCTAATAAAATTTTAATTTGTACTAACTAATAAACCAACATAAAAAAACAATATACATGGTGGCGCAAACTTCTGACAGAGGATAACGTCGTTGGAATAAAACATAATTTTCGAAATTTGTTACATTATAGTTACTGAGCGCACATTTAAAAAATATTTTCGCTTATGCAGGCTGTTCCAAAGTAAGTGGCAACATAAACTTACATTTTTAAAATGAAAAACACCATATTTTCTTTACGGTTTGAAAAGATCTCGGAGGGAGATTTTAAAATACGTAGCATGTCAATGTATATTATACACATGTATTTTACAAGTTACTAAAAATGACGCCTTTTCACGCTTGGTTTTGAAGTACCCGGAATTTTTTTACCAAACCATAAAATATCGACCCTCGGTTCGACACTTTCCTAGAATATCAGCAATCATATTGGAATGCAATAAAATGGACAGCGGCGAAACTATTTTTTCAACATCGGCGTCCTCGGCCTGGGACACGTACACTCATGAAATTTAAAACTTGACACCACAATTTCTGTAAACAAAAGTTTGCACATTGTGAAGCGGGCTTAAGGGTATCATTTACAATTCTAACAGTAGGTAGTCTCAGCAGGGGTTATCTTATAGAAGCACTGTAGAATGAATCATTACACTAAGCACGTTTTAGAAAATAGGTACAGCGTACATACTTCAGTTAGTTTTTATTATAAAGCATAAAATATCGACTTTCAATTTTTGCACTTTAGTATGGTAGGTATTCACAGTTGTGCATTTTCATGCTGCATTTTTAGATGCGGCATCACGCTGAATTGCTGCAATCTTTCATGCAGCATGCGTACACATTAGTGCATTTTTAAATGCATTGGAAAAATCTCTGTAAAAATTTAATTTTTCTCAAATTATAACTATACTGCGCAACTTATTTAACGCACAACTACAAACCTCAAATTTGATGTTATGTATTTTCGACATTTTTTGTTCGTTTTTGTTGATTTTTTTTGAAATTGTAGGTTTTTCTCTTGGGAATATCACTGTCTTAGTTGTTTTGGTAAAACTTGATATTATACCAGGTGCTATAAAATGTTATGTTTTTTTCCAAAATTTCAAAACGTCCTGTGGGGTATACAAGCTATTGCAATTATAGCCAATTTAAAGCCTCATGTTTATTCTACATTTTCTTTTTTATTCATTTGTTTATCTCTATTACTTACAACGTTTTAAGGTTGTACTAGTTAACACGTACATGACATTGAACTTTAGAACTGTGACGGTTCCCTCGTATGAAAAATTTTCGTAATTATGGGAGATACGTACTAAATTTAATTAGTAGTATTTCAATAACAGGCAAATAATTAAAATAGCTATCTTGATCAGTTTAACGAAATTATTATATAATAATCCCCCTGAAGTTTCCTATTCAGAAAAATATCCCATATACACATTATTTCTTTTGTACTTTTTTTTCTTTTACCGATATTTGTTTTTTAACAAATATCTGTGAAAACTAGTAGTCTTTAAACTGCACGAAAATAGAACGAGTTCTAATTACGTGCATCATGCATCTTGTGATGCTGCAACTTTAACAGTGTGAACCAAAAAATGCACGCATTCTGATGGTGCAACTAAAAATGCAGCATGATAATGCACAAGTGTGAATACCAAATAACGGCAAATGCAGAATATCAGGAATAAAATAATTAAGACTCAAAAAGTAGAATAATTCACATTTTTTTATTACTTTATTTTTTGATATAAGCATCTGCATCACGTGACATTTATTTCAGTTTGATGTACAAACAACAATAATATAATAACCTCTGTTTACTACATTTTCTCATATACAAGTTCCTTATACTCGAGTGCGATTTATACGTGTGTATTGTATAACAGACGTAGTGAATAATAACGCCTTATAACCATAGGGGCAAATATATATATATCATTAGATAAGGACCATTTAAATAGGTTTTTAATTTAATTTAGTTGTACATTTTTATCGCGCAAAGGTACTACCACACTTAACTACTAAACAAAACACCATCTTATACAAACAGTAAAGGACTTCAAAACTATGTTGCTAATGGCAACCCATTGGTTTGTGACCAGTGGCGGCTTGTGGTCAATCATACTGGGAGGTCAAAAATTAATTTAAAAAATGGGCATACTTAAAAAAATATAAATAACTCAAATGCACCGCAAAATTTTATACAATCTACAATTTTGTTCAAAATATAGCGATTGTTTGAAACATTTTCGTTAAAATCTTTAAGGGATTTTCTATAAGCATTGTCTAGCTGTGTACGAATATCAACATTTCCTACGGTTGCAAAATTTACCGAGCATTTCATGTGTTCTGCAGACGAAGCATGTTTTTTTATTTTCTTTAAATGTTTTAAATCGCTTACACCGGATTTGCACCATAGCGAGTCTGACGAGTCTTTAGAAAATAATAAACAAACAAAACAGTAAAATACGTTTGATACTTCACAAACACATATCCAGTCAGCTAAATCGTACATTACGTTGCGAAAGTTTCGATGAACATCTTTATTTTTGTCTTTGCTAGTTTGTCGTAAACTTAGTTCTGGCAAAGGACGACTATTTGCCTTGAACTCAACTAATTCTGTAAAATTAAGTTCGTTAGCACTTTTTAGTTGTTTAATTTTCTGCACTACCGACATTTTCTATAATAGCGCATGCACACGCGAACCAAAAATAGTATTTTTACAAAACAACATCAACAGTAAAAAATATCAATATAAATTCTTAAATTGATTTAAAACACGCAAAAATCGAATCAAAAATCGAGCGTAGATGTACACCCTATTCGAAGCCAACGTAAACTGAGGGACCCGGCTTATGACCCAAAGTTGATTATTGCTTCGGACGTTCGCGTTTATTCGGGCGCTGCACGTTTTTCGAGTTTTTCCGGGTAGATCTAATTCAATGAGGACAATTCAAACCGCCAGCCCAAGGTTGAAGAGTATGAATTACGAACGACGGCCGATAAATTTTAAGTTATTATACTTGCGACTTTTGCGAGTAAATTACCTATTTTAATAAAACACGTAATAATTAATATTTTTTTATATATTGTCAAAATTTTTGAGAGGTCATTGACGAAATGACCCTATGGACAAGTCGCCACTGGGTTTGTTTATGATGGCAGCTATTTGTTTGTATACCACCCTAAATAACCTTCAAGGCATGACGTCACATGCAGCTGCCTAATATGGTTGCTTTGTTTCGTCGCCGGCGCCCCTAGGCAATTGCCTATGCTGCCTAATGGATAATTCGGCGTATAAATTTTTGAAAATTCTTCGACTACGAATACTAATATTAACTGCAGCTGCGTAACGTAGAATCAAGGAATAAATAAACTCGAATTAAAAACACTTGAATTTCTTACATGCATTAATATTAAAGTCACTGGATGGTACAATAACCACTGTCGCATCGTTTATTAGGATAATCGCATTTTCAAACCAAAACTTGTTAAAGATTGCTACAGTTTATTACAATTTATTTTGCTCAATAGCAATGTATAAGTGAACCGAATATCGGTAAATTTCATTAAAAATGAATTGACGGAATTTCGATGGCCACGGTAGATAATGAGGGTTCGCAAAATCAACATTTTGTACAAGAAATTGAGTACAATGAAATCAAACAGATTCAGGTCTGTGGAAAAGCTACCTCAAATAAGAACGTCGCACAGTAATTGTTTTGCAGATTGTAGGAGAAGGAAGTTTTGGTGTCGTTTATCGGGGAGTGTGGAAAGGTAAAGATGTGGCAGTTAAAAACATAACCACAGAAGCAGAAAGAAAAGCTTTCGCCGTTGAAGTACGACAATTGTCGAGGGTTGATCATAAGAATATAGTTCAATTATATGGTGCATCTACTAAAGGTCCTAATATATGTTTGGTGATGGAATATGCTGAAGGTGGTTCGTTGTTCAATGTCTTACATTCTAGACCTAGAGCTACATATTGTGCTGCGAATGCTATTTCGTGGTGCCTTCAATGTGCACAGGTTATTCAGCACCTTATTATTTGGTTTTTCTTTAACATTTTTTAATAACAGGGTGTCGCTTATCTTCATGCAATGAAACCAAAACCTTTAATACATAGAGATTTAAAACCACCAAATTTGTTGCTGATTATGGAAGGACGTAAATTAAAAATCTGCGATTTTGGTACTGCCGTAGATAAAAGTACTTGTATGACTAATAACAAAGGCTCAGCTGCCTGGATGGCACCAGAAGTCTTTGCATCATCAAAGTACACAGAAAAGTGTGACGTGTATAGTTGGGGTATAATTTTATGGGAAGTACTATCGAGGCAGAGACCATTTTACAATTTAAAAGGTTCTGCTTTTACCATAATGTGGGCTGTTTACAAAGGCATGAGACCACCTTTAATTCGTAATTGCCCTCTTCCTTTGGAAAAACTAATGAAAGATTGTTGGGACGAAGATCCTTCAAAACGACCTAGCATGGAAAATGTTAGTCAGTTTTATTTAGAATGGATATTTCTGTAGTAACCTTTGTTACAGGTAGTGGAAATGATGAACAATATTATAAGTTTTTTTTCCTGGTGGTGATCAACCTATAATGTACCCATTAAATGATGATATCGATGAAATGGAAGATATCTATGAAGAGGAAGACGTATATTCAAAATCGCATTTCCATGAGGGAAGTAGAGCGGAATTGGATCAGTCGCGTCAATATCCACTGCATAATATGTCGAATCATCTTGCACCATTATCCATTGAAGTTGATTCGGTAAATATATGTTGTATTAATATTTCTTAAAAAGTCATTGCTTTGTACTTAAGAGTCTTCTGTACCGTCCAATTCCCATGCAAAATTGATTTCTTATGCGACTTTGATCAGATCCTTTTTTTCCTGAAACGTTCTGATTTGGTATCATTTTGAAAATAAAACTGTTTTCCCAGCTTTTATTGTGAAATATTGGATCTTAAATTAAGAAAAGCGTCTGCACAAAGTAGGAGAGCACATTGTAGAATGTGAACAAGGATACTTCCTGTAACTAGTTTTTCAAACGTGTCTTTAATTTTGTTTTAACATACTCTCATGAAAATACTACTTTGTGTACCTAGGCGAAAACGACTTTCTCCTCATGGTTCGCACAATATTATCTTAAAAATGTACATCACATCTAACAGAGAGCCAACCATGTTCATTAGTTATGGAATTTTATTTCAAACCAGACACATAACAGTGTAACGATCAGCATCCCTTTGCTGGTCGTTACAACAGATAAAGATTGGTTATACGCCATTTACAGGCGAAACATAAAAAAAAATTTCGTGCCTAGACGTGCAAACGCGTCCTTTCGCCACCCTATGGAGCCACGGAAATTTTCTATTACAGTCGTGTTGGATAATAGTATATTATACACCGAGGTTGTGAAGTCTGTCATTATTGCCTTAGCACCAGGTGCGTAGGCAATAATGGACTTCACAACCATGGTGTATATACTATTTTTTCCACTACTAGCCAAATTTAAGCCAAAAATAAAAAATAAACATTTTTCTTGTAAAAATCAAGTAGCACAGGAATGCAAATAAATCAAAAAGCATTAAAAGCTACATACGTTGATAAACCAACTGCAACTGATTCACTAAACACTTGTGTGGTATATTTCACCTTCATTTTCTGAAAATTATTCGGAGTAATATGTAAATTAGTTGATTTAGGGGCCAATCGCAGCAGTTTAGATTTGTCTGACATGTAGAAATTTTTGATGTCTTTCCAAGATGCTTTTTTGTTATTACAGATTATATCGTATTTAATCAAGTTCAACTTCAATAAATAGGGGACATCGAAGAAATAATAAATTTTCTTATCGTTTATGAGAAGGTATGGTTTTTCCGATGATACATCTATTCTTTTAATTAGGTTTCGAAAATTTTACTACTGCCCTAACAGTGGTACCGCATTGTAGTTGTAGCTTTTCTATGCAGTCTAATACTATTGACTTCAATTTGTCACCTTTGCATATCGTATTTAAAGATGTAGCACACGGGTTGTTTAACTTTTTATATATAACTAACCATGATCACGTAGCAGTTTGAGCTGGCAAAAAATTTAAAACCTACTTTAAAATTAACATTTTGGGGCTCGTAAAATATAATTTTAGTGAAAATTGTTTGTATTCCTCTATTTATCTCCTGCTTCTTAGTGGTTTATTTTTAAGTCCACTTCGGCTGTCACAATTTGTGCTCTGCTTTGGGAAGTAATCGTTGGGAGATGTTAACTTCAATTGAAGTGCTCTCTTTCACGTTGCAATTTAAGAATGTTCCTCCATAATTTTCTTTACCTAAGAGTATTTGAGCTGCAACCTTGAGTAGTTTTGGGTATAGCTAAAGATGTTAATGGGCATTTATTGCTTCGCCAATATACCTTGCATCATTTGAATATTGGGTTTCAGAAATTGACACTTGTAATTCATTTAGGAATGGCAAGTGTTCGCCACATACTCGTTAAGTTTTTAGAGTCGACATTTTTATGCAACAGATCGGACCTTCCAGATTCTGTTAACCATTCAAAACACCTACAACCAAATGATTGTAATTTACTTAAAATTCTTGATATAACTTAACTCGCCTGGTTAAATCTCCTTTGGGAAACCTGAAAAAACTGATTCTACCATCATATTTAAAAAATAAATAAATTCAGGTTATGTATTTGCGGTTATGGGATGGGCGCGAATTTTAAACTAATGGAATTTTTTATTCAAATAATTTTATCGTGTTAGGTAATTTTAAGCAGCAAATAAGTTAAAGATAATCACCTGGATATACAAAATTATGTTTCACTCGTTTTTGTTAAACAACTATTCTTAGATTCTCAAAAATTTGAAATTATCCATTATTAATCTAGGTCAACAATAGAAAAATTATTAACCACTAATAGAGAAATTCAACTTCTCAGTTGGCTAGAGACACAATAATTGTCCACTTCACAGCTAGTAGTGGAAAAAAATATTAGTGTTCTTTGCGATTCGATATAACGATTTCAGCACAAAAGGGTACAGAATGCTCTTAAATATCTCAATTCAATCTGGTTTGTGGCTTTCATTGTAGTATACAGGGTGCTTCACGGTGAGTGGCCTATTAAATGTTATGGTGAAACTACAAATAAATTGAAACTGATAATTTGCACACATGGTGTTTCAGAGGTGCTCTATTTAATAAAAATAATGACACGGTTGCAGCACTTCCGGATATACCGAAAGTTGACGCAAACTTCCTTATTTTAAATAGCATCTTATGTTTTTCAAGCAAGATTCGAATTCTACTATTTCAAATAAGCGACTAAATATTAATTTTAGAGTTAATAAATGTTATTGAAAGTTGTCAAAAATATTAAGTAGAATTCGAATCTTGCTTAAAAAACATAAGATGCTATTTAAAATAAGGAAGTTTGCGTGAACTTTCGGTATATCAGGAAGTACTGCAACCGTGTCATTATTTTCATTAAATAGAGCACCATGTGTGCAAATTTTCAGTTTCAATTTATTTGTAGTTTCACCATAACATCTAATAGACCACTTACCGTAAAGCACCCTGTATATGTATATTTAACGCTGTTCTGGGACAAAATTATATGATGTAAAACTAAAATTTTCAAACTTTTGTAAATAATAAAGTACTTTTACAGAACGCTTGGGAATTGGATGATTTAGAACTCCGTAAAATGCCAGGATTCGATCGAATGATGCCTAAAAATTGTAAGTAACGCAATGGACCGTTTCAATAAAAAGAGACTGGTTAAAATTAGAAAGAATTACTAAAACAGTGTTGGTAAGATACTAACCTTAAAAAGTAACAAGTAACAGCAATTAATACAAAAAAAAACAATGAAGACAGAATGACAGCGACCAACATTTAACAGAACGTCAACTTAAATGAAATTTAAGTAAATTAATTAACTTTATTCATAACGCGTATAGTCAATCTACCCTTTTTATTTTACACATATCTATGTCTTACTCATACAATGATCGGTACGTAATTTGGTACATCAGAAAATAATGACGCAAGCATCTTCTTTGGTATCACCATTTTTATTGTCAGAGCGGTAACGACATTTACGTCAAATTTGACAGTAGTTTGAGGTTATACTCCAGCGTCAGTTGTCAAATCTGACGTTCAACGTTCAAACCAAAGATATCCCCACAAACTCACCAAAAAACTCATATAAGTTATGTCCAGTGTCGTCACGAGCTAGACAAGGTTGTCTTTCTTTGCAAAGGTCAATTAGGATAAGAAGGACCACATTCAGTATAAATTTACTACTACTATGTTTTTTTTTCTAAAATACATTACAGCTTGTAATAATTAAATGCCTTCGTTTGAACCTCCTTAGTCATCGTTTTAAATTTGTCTTTGGATAATCTAAAATGTCAGTTAAAGTCGGCATTCGGTCTGCCAACAAATTGTATTATTCTTTGTTTATAATGAAGTTTGGAATGAAGCTGTAACCTAATTAATTTGTTTTACGCGTGATAATAACAATTAATAATTAACGGATTATTGAATAATAACAGTTTTAAATATGCGTTTTCCGATTTCTAAGTAACAATGTTTTGATTGGTCTTGTTATTGAAAGTGCAATCATTCGTTTTTGTATTCCTATCGCGATTTCGTATTTCGTAATGGCAGCATGAGCTGCAAAAAGGTGAGTTCTACGTTTTAATACATTTTAAACACATCCAATTTGTATTATTCTATAGAAATAATAAGCAGTTACCGTATTTAGTGGTACCTCGAGAATGTATTGAACGGTAAAAAAAGGTTTTGAATCAAAATCCTATGGTATCAATTAAACTATTTAAAAGTTACGATATCGATAAAAGTGATCAGCTGATTACCCTTAGAATGGCCAATTTATTTTTGCACTTTATTATATTTCAGCGAGGACCTTAATTTGGTTATATTTACAAGAAGGACGCTTTTTACAGTCTAAAAGCATTGCTCTAATAGTATTCAATCAAGCTTGTTCAAACTCTTCCTTAGACAAATTTTATATAAATATATAATTAAATAGAGATAGAAATACATTCTGTAGTGCCGAATCACAGTTTAGTGTCTGTTTTTAGACAAATGATTCACTCTCACGAAATTAGTTCGGTTTGTTTGGTTGCGGTGGGGTGTGCTTTTATGTTTTCTTGGTACGCACAGTACCGTATCGAAAATTTATTGTTGGCGATATTTATTCTTATAAACCGAAAATTAAGCACAAAAAGCGTATAAAATTATTTCGAGTTTACTATGTAAAACTTTGCAACGAGTTCGGGTGCACAAAAAGTGTTAATTGCGACCCTGGCCGAAATATTCGGAAAAAGCTTAATTATGTCGGAACTATTTTTTTATCGGTATTAACAGTTAATTTGGTTCGAATTTTTTTGTTTCACCCACAAAGGTACGACGAAAATGTCTTTACGCATGTCCACGGAAGACGTCGTCGCGCCGCAGCTTGTATTTTCTCAAATATTTTCAGTTATCGCATCTATCTCCTTCGAGTTGAGTTTCACAATTTGCGAACGAGTGTTGAACATATTGTGACGTTTATCGTGCACTTTTTGTCTTTGTATGTAGATTCGATCAAATTATTTATGACAATGTGTGATTGTCCTACCGCTGGCGTTATTACAACGCACGAAACTCACAAAAGCTGGATTATTTTTAATGAAACTACTACTCACATAGGTACACTTGTTGATATTAATATGTCGTTTTGTCGCAAATTTTTACATAAATACGGAAGAGCGTTTAAAAATTCCTTTTTGGTAAGAGCCAAAAACGTTTCGGCACAGAATAGATTTTCTCGTTTTATTACGTTTAATAGTTTTTGTTTATTTTCTCTCGGTATTGGCTTATAATTGTGTGCGTCTATTTTTGCGTATATGTACTCGCTAAAAAAATGTCGAATTTTAGGTACAAGAAATACGGATGTACAAAATTCGACACCTCCAGAAGAACAACATTCGCCTGATTCAAATCTCGACAACGTATATTTAATGTTGGATCCGCATCTTCGCCCGGCTACTCCAGATTCTACGGATCCGAGTTCGTTATTACTGTTCGAAGAACATAAAAAATTAGCGCAAGAATATTTTAAGGTAAAGCGACTGCGGGATTAAATCAAAAATGTCACCTTTTTTTCGTAGGTACAAACCGAACTAGCCTACTTATCACAAACTAAATCTAAATTGCAAGAATCGCAGTGTAAGGAACAGCAACAACAAAGACAAACCATAGAACAATTGCAAAGTGAAAAAAATGCGTTATTATTACTTAAAAAAAGTTTAGAAAAACAAAAGGAATTACTTAGTGCCAATATGGGTCATTCTCAAACTGACGATTGGATTTTGGTGCCCAGACACGATGAAAGTGAACTTTAGCGGTTATAAAAATTAGTACGATTGTTGTTAATTAATGGAATTCGATTTGTACATATTTCCGTAATTATACGATTGATCAGCTTATTTAGGTGAAGCAAATATTCGAACTATCGGTAATACTTTAATTTCTTACATCGAAAAAGAAAACCTATAAACTAATCACTTTCGCAAGTTAATATAAAATAGGGTAATTTATAAACCATTTAAAATTAGTTACATATGATGATGTGGAGGTGCTGGCGAGGCAACCGCAGCAGCTTGTGGCGAAGGAGGAGTTGGCGTGGTACTGGCTCCGGTATCGCTAGGAGTCGTAGAATGTGTAGTTGGATTTTGTTGAGTCGTCCATTGGCCTTGTTCGGCTTGCATTCGTTGATGAGCTTGTTGTCTGGCTCGAAATTCGGCAGCCTTTAGTTGCTCCAAATGAAACTGTTGCCTTTCAGTTATCAACTGCTGCCTCTGATATTCTAACCCTTCCCTTTCACGTTCCATAGTTGTTTCAAGTTCTTCGAAGTGTCTTAACTTAATTTCTAACTTTTTCATCTGCGTTTCAACTAATAATGCCACCAAAGATTTTATTTTACGTTCTTCGACGGCGGCTAAATGTTTAGCTTTAACAGCGGCAGCCGCTAAAGCGGCCGCAGCGGCGCTTTGCATTTCGCTGTCGCGTAAAACTTTTTCGCTTTTTATTTCTGAAGTGTCCATTTTCTCATCTTTGTCGTTTTCAATTATTTCCTCTTTAATCGTTTTATTATCTTCGACTTTATCTTCGTTTAATTCAGAGCCGTTCTTTTTTTGTTCACCGTCACTATTCTTTTCTTCTTCTTTGTCAGTTTCCTTCTTAATCTTGTCATCTTCTTCTTTTTCGGGTACGGTACCCGCAATCCCGCTTAACGCCAAACCCGCCGAAGGATCAAATTTTCCATCTGTAGACGACGCTTCCACATTCTTTAAATGAGCATCCATTAACGCGGCCGGTACTTCATCTTTTATATTTGCAAATTCAATCATGGCTGATTTTGCGGCCGCTGCAGCAACGCGTGGATCTACGATCGACGCCAAAAATGCTACCGTCGACATAATTGGATTACCCGATTTACTAAAAGGAATCGGTTGATATGCTAGAGGACCCAAAGCTCCTCCCGCTTCGGGATCTTCCAAGTAGGGATCTTCAATGGGCAAACGCAAAAAATGCAGAATACACTCGTCTTGTGTTCGCGACCCTACATGTTCGCACACCTTGTTCCAATCGTCCTTATACATTTCCAAGCCTTCCAATAGCAGTAACGTTTCCTGTTCTGTCCAATCTCTAGATAACGAAGCTGCAGTTTTATTTCTTAAAACAGCAGGTTTCTTCGCGTATTGATCTAGTTTTAATCCAAAATTCGCCATATGATCGGTACCATCAATTTTTTTAAAATCCTGAGATCGATCGAGATCTAATAATGTTTGAGCCGCACTAGGTTGTGACGTTTTGGGTGGATTTACTGGTTGCAATCCTGATGGAGTGTCCGACAGTATATGGAAGTGGGATGTAGGGGGTGGGCCCATCGGGGTAGGTCGAGAGTCAGTATCAACTTGGTAATTGACCAAACCCCACTGTTCGAGAAATGCGTGAACTCTCATTATCGCGCACACATCGCCGGCTAAATTTCGACGACACGCAGTACTGGTAATGTATTCCGTCGGATTCAACCGATAAGTATCGATCATAAAATTTCTGTACGCCATGTAAATTTCGGGTGTTTTAGACTTGTTACGGCCGTTAAAAAACTCCGGTAAAGCTCGTTTCTCCAAGTCGTGAATAGAATTGTAATCAAACCACGCCGAATAAGACGGAATTATAATATGATGTGTTTGCTCTGTAACGTTGTCTTCTTGACTGTCTTCTTTATCTTGAGTATTACTGTCGCTGTTTTTCCCGGTTTGAGAGTCGTCGCCGCGATCTTCGGTCTCGTCCAAATCGGTTACGGAACCTCCTTTCAAAGGTTGGAGTTCGTGATCTTTTTTTCCAAGTTGACTGGTGGATGATGGGCTTACTTCGACAATGTTTGGTTCTGGAATAGGTTCTTCCATATCTTTAGTTAAATCTTCGGGCTCGATTTCGTCCGGACGCGTTTTTTTACCCACTGCGGGACTTCGTCCGCTTTTTCGTTTTCCACCTTTTAAGGGGGGCGAAGGCGAACGCTTCCTTTTTGGTTTTTTCCTAGAATCAAAAACAACCGTTGTATATACAGGATGGTAATAAACATTTTTACTTACTTATTCCTGTCAAGGTCAACCGAGGGATTCATAAGATCTTCAACGGACATCCTCATTCGATGTACCTTCTTCAAGCCGGCGTCGTCCACTTCGTAATCCTCTTCGGTCATCCATTCGTTGTACTGGTCGGAATCTAGAAGCCACGTAGAGGACACTCTCCATGGACCAGAGTGGGGAGATGGAATGTCAGAATTGAGCCCTTCCAAAGCGCCTTCCATCCCTACCCAAGTATCGTAAGAATCAGGAAAATAGTACCAATGCATCATGATCATTTTCTCCCTTCTCAGACCTGGTCGAGCATATTCTTCCTCCAGTGGATCACAGTGAGGGTACAAAATGTGGGTAGCCAGTTCTTCGTTTTCGACAGCCTGTCCGTTTCGCCTCCTGATGATTTCTTTAAGTTTTACGGATAAATTTTTATCGATGTCCGATTTAACGCATATAATGGGAAGCGTGTAAAACTTATTTTGAACCAAAACTTTTTCGATTGCTTGAAACATTTCGACAAAACGATCCAGCCTAGCTGGACTCTATAAAGATACTAATATGTTTCCCGAATGATAAATAAACCAGTAAATACCTTTCCAACTTGAAAATCAAATTTCCTCCAACCTTGTTCACTTTTAAAACGATAAGTAGTGGCCAAGATGTGGCAGAGGGCACCGTTCGGTTTAAAATCCATAAAAACTTTATCTATGTAAAAAATTATAAGACGTTGCTAAAATCTAGGCTTCGCAATAAGATTAGTGTTAGGAAGAAAAATAATAAAGGGTGGTTAGTACTAATATCAGTAATAAGTGTCAATTACGATACAAACCCACTGACTGTAAAAGAATAGGTGGTTATCAACTTACGGGAATTCTGGTTATAGGTGCTTTTTGGGCATTCTTTCCGAAATTATCTTCTTGAAATTGAAGAAGTTGCACGACAAGAGTAGCGAGACTCTTGTTTGTTGGTGGATCCGTTTGTAGATACTACAATTTAAAATTTTCAATAGATTTTTGTAATTTTTAGCGATATAAAAATTTAATAACTTTTACCTGCCAAGCGGTGCGTAAAGAGTAGATGTTAATCAATGTTTAAAATTAAAACAATTAGTAAAATTAAAATCTGTACCTTTTTTGCAGATTTCTGCAACCATTGTCTTATAACTTCAAACAACCCTAGAGTTTCAGGCGATTCAAAGTATTTTACGTTGGGACTTCCATCTTTTTTCGGCCCAAAAGCTATCATTGCTCAATGAATGTTAAATACGCGCTTCAAAATTGACGGGAATACCCTAAAATCACCTAAATAAGATGTACTTCATCCACATAAACAACGCTACCGGTATAAACTTATCTCGCTAGTGCTGACAACTGTATAAATTTTAAACTGTGTTTGCGTTGCCAACGTAATAACAAATAAATACGTATAGTCCATTCTATTTATATTTACATCGGAAATAAATGGTGAATAATTTGTACAAGTTTTTCTCAAAAAACACATCCTTGTCTAGCTATTGCGCGATCGCACTGTACAGAGAAATCATAAAGTAGAAAATTCCTACAAAAATACATGAAATTTTATATTAGCTAAACTGAATACTTCAGTTCGTACGTTGTTGTCATTGTTATTTTATGTATTTATTTGTTTTTTTTTTATTCTTTTCTTTTACAACCAATAAACAAGTTCAAATTTTAGTGAACAAGCATTTGAAAATGCACATACGTAGATTAAATAAAACAGCTGTTTATATGAATAATAACTCCAGCAGCGCCAATGATATTTGTCACCAACATTACAAGCAATTAATTTTTTAATAGTACCAACAATTTTTTCTTTTTGATCGCTCTGTATATGAGTTTATTGATTATTTGTGGAGGGATATTTTTAGTTTGAACCTTGAACATCATATTTGACAATTGACAACTGGCAACGAATAAAGCAGAAACTGGAATATACTCAAACTAATAAGTATTTAGAAACGCGACTCTCTAAAAATTTGATTGGCTCGATGCTGTGTTTCCATAGTAGTTAACCGACTGATAAAGTTAACTGGAGGTGAAAAAATCAGACCATAGACTAGTGTAATATGCACCTGTCACTGACAACCGCTAAAAGAGATGACAAATATATCCGTGTATCTTCCACTTCCACTTGTCACGTGATACTTTAGTGTTGTCTTTCAGTGCTTTCTTTCTAGCGTGTCAACTTCATCTGTCGGTAGGGGCGAATATAGCTTTACTCGTTTGAATACTTACTTTACTCTGAAGGAATATACTCTCAAACTACTGTCAAATTTAACACTACATTTGACATAAGAAATGTCCGTTGATCGTTAACCCCTCTGATTTTAACCACATATGTTCAGTGCCACTGTCACTGCGGATAACTTCTTTTCGCCTATTCAGTTTAACTGCAATTCTGGTTATGCGTATATGCGTTCTATTTGATTTTATCAATTAATATTTTTCAGTCTCTAAAAATTGACTAATTCGTCCCTTTAAGAATGAATCGACCTATAGAGGAGATCCGTGAAGTTGGACGTACCACATATAATAATACCCAAGCGATTGACGCGTTATAATTTTGCGCCAATTGTTGGCGTATAATACAAATTCTAACGTATATACAGTGTGACGATGTGCTTTATCCAAATTTCTATTTTGCTGTAATAACTTCATGATCTGGTGGCGGTTCACCTTCATGTAGATGCGCGGCGGGTTTTTAAACATCCGTACTTTCCGAATATGTAGAACCGATTTAAATTTTTCTGCGCATGGAGGGGCAACCGCCAGGAGATCATATATATTAAAATCTGTCAAGCTGGCACCGCCCTGGTGGGTGTCCGTCCGCACTTTTCTCGACTTGAGTTTGTTTCGTTTCATTACTGTAACGCAGAGCTTCAACTCATATGCTTATGGCATTGTCAATTTATTGTAACCGTTCCTACTGTACGCGTACGTAGCATGCTGGTTCATCTAGTTATATATATTATTATACCTCGTATCCTTGTCGCTCGCGCCATATTGGAAAAATTGCGCTTGAAAACAATTTCTGGACAATATTTCCTTTCAGGCCCTTTTTATGCTAAAAACATAGTTGAGCAATAAATTAAACTAGAAACATTTCTTACATTTTATTGTAATTCACATACAATGCACAATTGTATATATTTCTTGGTTGTGTGTTCTTTCGAAGTAACGTCTTTTTTGAGCACCAATAAACGTGTGATTCTAAACGTTGTAGGTATTTTCTCCTTACCGCCCTACATGGAATGAAATAAACTTAATAAGCAGAGGTAAAAAGGTTCCACGCTACTAGAATAAACAATTGGACTAAAACTCCACTTTTTTTTACGGCATGCAACGAATTGCACCAGTAGGTATGGAATCGGGTGCACGTGCAACACAATCGCAAGCAAAGACGCAATAAGTTCCATATAACAATTGCATGCAACGAATCGTATAATCTGACTTTACGTTGCAAAAGTAATTGACACGGTCAAAAACTCAAAACTCCTTCGCAACTAATCATAATCTTGTAGCATATGTTCGTGGTTCCTTTTCTGAAGGTCAATAAAAATTAAATGGAACAAAAGCTATACGTACTGTAATTAATTATTAGCAAATTAAAAGATATGAGAATAAGAAAATTATTATATATAAATTGCACTATATTCGAATCTTTACTTATTTTAACTTTGTGGATATAAAAATCCAAAATAACTTAATTTTATTTTAATATTTTCTTCAAATTATGGTAAAGTAGTAGAAACCTGCATTAATTAAAATAGTAGCTACTTATCGTGCATGATTCACATGTAACCCTGATAATTATAGCATGGTAAAACCATTGGTAAAACGTAATTTCTTAACATACAAATTATTGAATAGCATACATTACTTTCTATTTTTATTTAAATCAAAACCTGGTTTTGTTCAGTAGAATGTATGAATTTAAAAAGTGGTCGTATACACCTCTTTTATATAAATAAATGGCAAATTTTTGAATCGGGTCAAGGCTGAAGGCAATTTCATCCATTGTAAGAGAATAACCTTCGATTTTTAAAACATTTTGTTAAGGTAACATTTCATTTATATGTTTTAGAGTGAAACACCAAATTTATTGAATTTCAACAAATGGAAGAAGAAACGTTACAATTAGCTAAGGCTTTAGCCGACTATGGAAAGAAAAACAATAATTTTAACGATCCAAATAATGGTATTCCTGTTAAATTAAAAATAAAACCTTTTAGGTAAGTTTATATAATTTTTATTAAATTTTAATGATAGATAACAATAATTAACATTAAGTTTATATTAATATTGTTTTTATTTTATCAATACGAAAGCCCGGGTAGCTCAGTCGGTAGAGCATTGGACTTTTTAATCAAGGGTCCAGGGTTCAAGTCCCTGCTCGGGCGGGCTTTTTTTTGTTATTAAAACGGGCAATTAAATTTTATTAAACGAGTTTTCCATTATTGTAAAATTTCCACCTGTCAGTCTGTGTATCCATTGAAATTTACAAAATTTTATTGTTTACACAAGCGATACACAGTTTTTTATTATACGCTTTGATATGGTGGGCGGCGTTGCCTCTGCAAAACTGCAAATCTGGAAGGGCCAATTTCCTCATTCACTTGAATTGCTCGTATTTTTACTAATTATATTTTTTAAGACGACCGACTGAGACTGCTTTGTTTCATTAAGTTACATTTCGTATTTTTGTAACTTTCATTTTCGATGTTTTCTATCCTGATTTCAATTAACACGACAAAATATCTATGGTTGCGTTTACCAGGTCTGAGCGCTCCGGAGCAACTCCGTAGCTGCTACCAAAAGTCTCAACTGAACGAGTTTGCTACCCTGGGCGCTACATCGAAATGCGACGTGACGGTAGACCATGTTTTTGTAGCCTAGTTTTCGACTCCTACATTTATGCTCGAACTAGATGAACTGTCACCATAGTAACCACACCATGTCGATAAAAATTTGAAAGGTTGAACACAAGGTGGAATTTGTTTTTCAAATGTGAATAAAGCAAACGTTAATAGAACAGGGAAAATAGAAGATGAAATTAATAACAGAATAGCCGCAACAGCAAAATTATACCAGTCTGAAGAATGATTTCATCAATAAAAAAAATATCTAAGAAAACAGAAAAAAATAGGTTACAAGACAATATGCCTTATTACGGAAGTCAAACCTGGACAGTTAATAAAAAGATAACGAGCAAGATTCAAGCAGCTGAAATTAAATTTTTTAAAAGAATAGCAGGATATACGAGATTAAACAGAAAAAGAAATGATGATATTAGGAAAAAACTCAGTGTAGTTAGCGCCAAAAAGTGTCAGAAAAAGGCAGTGGTGGGGTCATTTAGTACGACTTAATGTAAATAGGCAAGTGAGACGAGTGTAGGAAGGAAGAACACACGGAAAGAAGAAGACCAGGAAGAACGTGGAATGAAATGGTAACAGAAGCTTTGATGCATAAAGGACAGGAGAGATGAAAGATGGCTATCAAATAAATTAGAGACTTTATTAAAGTAATAAACCTCTACGTCGACAACGGTAGAAGAGGTTTTATATATATATATATATATATATAAATTTATTGTTTGTCGTTTAACCGTTTGTAACACACTCTTATGTTGTTTTAAACACCAAGAAGTATTAAAATCAAATGAATGTTATAATGTCACAAGTGCGTAAATTTTTTTTCAATATTACGTTTTCCACCATAATCGGTCATACTAGTAAGTTGCGCTGTGCTAATGTTGGAGTTTCATGAAATCACAAAAAATCTCAGAGTAAAGTTTCTCTATGTTTATTTTCCTGTGGTTTTATTGTTAACACTTGCCAAATTTAATAAAAACAAAACTCTCCATAAATGTACCTCTTTAATGTTAGTGTCATATATAACCTTCGATAGCTCAGTTGGTAGAGCGGTGGACTGTAGTGTGTAATACGATTGTTGAAATCCATAGGTCGCTGGTTCAAATCCGGCTCGAAGGAAAATTTTTGCTATTCATTGTAACAATATTTTCGACGTTTCTTGGCTTTGTAAAGCTTTTCCTCCCGTATCAAAAAATCGAAAAATTATAGGGTTACAATTATTTTGCTTGCCAGCGCTAAGAAATTAATTGTTCAAATATAATGCGTTTTGTTTGAAACTTAGATACTTGTGTCATTATTTTCAGATGTACGAAATAACGTACCGATCATTATGTTAGACATAGTTATGGTTAACGTTACTCAATTGACTTCAATTTCATTAAAGTTGACGTTCTGTGAAATGTAGGTCTTGTTACATTCTGTATTTTTGGTTATTAATTGCTTATGCTGTCACTGTCAGTATTGCTGACGACCACACATCTTGCCAACACAGTAACTTAACTTTCTAATTTTAACCAGTAACTAAATAGTAAATGCTCAAATTGACTCAAAAATTTTTAACATTGATTCAATTCACATACTTATGACGCAGGGATCTTCTTTCCTGGCAATATGTTTAATAATATTTACAAATAAATAAATGGGCGTGCTACATTAATTATTCCAATTACGAGCATATGACGAAATGATTGTTCTATGATATGTAAGGAATGCTTTCATATAGAGTCCTCGGTAGTATAGTGGTCAGTATCCCCGCCTGTCACGCGGGAGACCGGGGTTCGATTCCCCGCCGGGGAGAAAACATTTTTACAGAATTAACTGAATTATGATGTGCATTCCTATCGTAGCCAAAAGTTTGAGATTTAATTTTTTTAATAACATAAAATGAACTGCACTGCCCGGGAATCGAACCCGGGTCGCAAGAATGGGAATCTTGCATGATACCACTACACCAGCAGTGCGTCATGCGAAAGTCAGATATTTTTCTAGCTTTAGACGTTGGGTTACAGAAAGAATAATTTTCATTCTTTATAATTAATTAACAGCCAGCCAAAACTGTAAATAAATAATATTTAGATATAATTATGATGAATATTTAGCAAATTTAAAAAATAAAATTTCCGGTACCGGGAATCAAACCCGAGCCTCCTGGGTGAGAGCCAGGTATCCTAGCCACTAGACCATACCGGAGTGTAAACAGGCATTTGTTTAAAATGTACAAATATCGTAATTTTAAAAATATGCACGTGGAAAAGTTTGTTCATTATTAGAATATAGAAAAATGAAACGGAAAATTATAATCACTTCAGCAATTCGATATGGCCACAGAAAAGTAAATATGGCTGCCTACCTATACCACAACAACATCTAACAGGCATGCGCATAATCAGCTGTTTAATGAGTTATCATGGCTCGCCAAGCAATCATAGTAATAGAATGTTATAAAGTAAATTCTATGTACTAGTACAATAACAATGTGATATTAAAACGATAACTGTTAAATGTAATTTATTATTGAGTTGATCGTTGATGCCATCTGTCACAGAGTTTGTGGTAATAATTTATTCAACCTTTGGTAATTATAATTATTTTCAATACAAATTGTGATATGGAATCGTCGTGGGCTGGTTCTGATGTAGATTTATCAATTTTGCACAAGTGTAGGGAAGCAGATAAATTGGAGTACAGATTAACTTGCTTGCGCAATAAGACAAAACTGGAAAAAGTCATTTGCAATGGTGTCGAAGGGAACAAGTTAAAAGTCGACGATGATTATTTTAGCAGACGTCGTAGAATTGGTACTTGGCCGTAAGTTTTGGTTTTATAATTACACCTGTACTGTAGAGTGAAATAGTTGTAATTCCCCTATTTACAATTTTAAATATGTATACGATTCAATGGAATTGTACAGAATTGATGATTGAGTACAAGGGTTCAAAATGAATCCATAATCACCTTGTAGTGTTAACCGTCTAAAGCCCAGTTTTATAGTCATCGTTTAACTATAGGTTGGTCACTTTAGATTCAATTATTGCAAAAATTGAATCCATAGCAACAATTCTCCACTTAAAATCTAAAGATGGCTGTAAAACTGGCTTTTAGTGGGATAAACAATCAAAAGTTATTTTTCTCAAATCTTTTAAATAATGACGACAGATTTCTCTCTAAAAGAAATAATTTTATTACTTAATTTACACAACACAACATAATTTTTACAAAATCGATTAACAAATAATATTTTTTTACTCGAATGAAATTCAAATTTTTATTACGATATAGATTTAGAACCAATAGAATGGCGACATTACGTAATTATCAAATGTTCCATGAGTACGATACAAATTCAGGGCGAATTGAAATACACCGTTGTCTATTGTACTTATCGACTGGTGCTGTGGCTAAAATTCAAACATAATTTAGAAAATTTGACAAATCGTAACTATAGTAGTAGTGCTCAATTATAAAATTTGCGTTTCTATTTAACGTCATGGGGTCGTCGAAAAAATAGTTATGCAATTCGCATGTAATGATTATTAAGACACTCGCAACGTATATTAGGAAATTCGCCTTCGTGTCATTTCCTCAATTACGTTGCTCGTATCTTAATAGTAAGCGATAAATAATATACTATTACCTAAAAGAAATCGGTTTTAAAGTCATTTACTTTAATTCCGATAGAATAAATAAAAAAACAATAATCTGTCAATATTGAAATAATTACTAACTTGAATCAGACTTGAATAAAAATATAACCTAGAACAATTGAATAATCTAAAACTAAAATAGTATATTATTATACAAGTTACATAAGAAAAGCTACTATTGCACGAGAAGTTTAGAGCACTAATTGGACGAGTGCAATAACAGCCTTTTATGTAACGTGTGTAATATACAATTTTTTCGACTTTGCATCTTAAATCTAAAAAAAAAAATTAAAAAAGATACCCCCATGTTTAAACTTTGACATTTAGAAATTTTTTTTTGCGAAGTCGGTACCACGATAAAATTGGCGTCCATTAACTTTGAATTAATCATTCAAATACCAACTTGAAGTACGGAACAGTATATAGTTATAGACTTTCAGTGACTTTATAACGATATTGATGTTGGTGTCGTTATAGACCTATTAACGTTGCAAAGGAAAAAGTGGTATTATATTTTTCACAAACGTTGTACTGCACAAACTCTCGCAAGGATAAATATACCTAAAGCACTTATACAATAAATAACCATTATTGATATTATCTATATTTTTTAATTAATTGAAAAGAAAATTGCATTATCATAATATACTTCTCGTCAAAATTAGCTAATAATGGATATCCTACTTAAATTTTGAAGTTCAATTTATTTTGAACCCCTTGTCCGATTTTAACAATTTTTTTTAAATGTAGATCATATTGGTGGCAATCTGGATAATAACTCGCTAATCAGCTTTAAAAAAACTCTATATTTTCTCTAAAAATACATATAAAAAGGTGATTTAAAAAAGAAAATGTTCCTAACGAATGCACTATCAAACACTACTTCTTTGACGTTGGTTCAAAAGCCAGTTCACTGTACAGGGTGTTTCTAAAAATAGACTAAAATTTCCATAGATTTGAAACACCCTGTATATTGGTAGATTTTTTTTAAGCCGAGTAGTGAGTTATTATCCAGGTTGCCACCAATATGGTCTACATTTAAAAAAAATCACTAAATCGGATAAGGGAGGTCAAAATATATGTGGTACATTTATTCAAAGTTTAAGTAGGATTTCCAATGTTCATGAGCCTGACAAATGTAGATAAAAGCATTTTTGAGTGTCAACAAAAACAACAAAGGCAACTTTATTGAAAATTACAAGTTATATGTATTTTTTTTTATTTTAAAATTGCCATGGTTGAGGGCCCTGGCATTGCGTCATTTAATTAATTGTTTTATCATGTTTTACTACATATTCTTCGGTTTTATAGTATAGTATTTCTTTATCATATTGTTTGTCAATACGTTGGAATTTTTGGGTAACCGAATTTCGTTATCATTTGTAATAATATTTCTCCAATATTCAAATTGGATTACCAAAATGGTATTTACAATCATGTAATAATAATCAAACTTTTCAAAAAAATATTTTAAGCGAAAATATCTATGTGCATAATAAAATACATGAATTTGAAGGAGTTGTAGTTATAAAACGCAACCTGAGCATCCGCAGTTTAGGTTTTTTAAAAATGTCATTTTGACTTTGATTGCTTGCTAGTGACAAACTCCCAAACTAAACATCAATTTGAATAGTAAATAAAAGGTATCCAAATAAAAAACTGGGCTGGATAGCCGTAAAATTGAATTGATTTAATTATTTTTCACATTTACCGCAAAATAACCTGGGGGTGGCGTGGAATGTGCATTAAAACTTGACATAAATATAACCTAAATATTGTCAAAAATGAATACCTACTTAGTTAGATACACTTAGGGTATGTTCCACTTAACGTCCACAACAATCATAACGCCCGTAACATCGTTCCACATAAAGACTGCTAGTCATACGATTACCTTGAGTACGTCACCAATCGCGACCGCTCCGAAGCTCACAACGCCTCAGATTTACTGGTGGATCAGAGTGGTCGTAAACGTATCGTGAATCCGTTCCACTTGAGATTGGTAACTCATTTTGAACGGTTTGTTTAGCGATCGCGGACGTGAGCGTTTTTGATCGTTCAAGTGGAACATACCCTTAGAGTACGTTCCACTAAGCGACTAACGACCTCGGCCGCGACCGCGGCTTTCCGATTCAACTTGCATATAAACGTCGCGATGAGGAACGCAAATGGCACGGTCTTTTCAAAAATGGCAGCTGCTGCTATTAGTGTTTTGTTGCGAAGACAATATTATGAATCTGATAGTTCAGTCATTTTTTGCACCGTATTTAACCTTAAATTCCCCTGAAAATAGCAAACGAACGCCCCGACCTACCCTATTCGGATCCGTGACGTATTGAGCCCAAATTTTTATTTGAACACCCGTTATAAATGAAAATCGCAATACATTACCTATTCACGATAAAGGTTGTGACGTCAAGCCAATGAGAGAGTATTCTGGGTATTTGAATAAATGCCGATACTTTGGCTAAGTTTTTCTGCATAACAAGTAATTGCATGTTGTTTAAAATGTATACATTCAATTTTAAGACTATTTAGGATGTTATCACAATATTTTGACGGTGACATTCTATTGTCTGGATGTTGTGTTCCGGCTATAGAACCTTTCTAATTTATCTCGTTTAAACATACAAAATTAAGCACTAATTTATACCCAAACAGTTTGACAGTAAGTGGGCTATCTTGAGTATTAGAAACCAACACTATGTCGAAGTGAAATTAAACCAAATACACAATTATTTTAAATCAAAGTATATTCGATTGTGTAAACAATTTTTTTTAAATATAAGATGAAAGTAAACTTGAATAGTTTCAATTTGGAGCTAAGAACGTGACACTGTATATATTACCGGTGGCCCCCGTAGATTTCGTTTTCCTTTACACATTTTGTTCACCTTTTAGAGAGGAACAAAAAAGACCTCTTTCATTTTTTCGTTTAGGACTTATATGTGGTCAAAGATCAAACATATACGCATTAATATTTTAAAAAGTATACAACAAACCTGGTCGTGTAACATATCAATCAAAAGCTTATTCAAAACTGATTGCAAAATTGCAATCCTATATTTATTTATTTGCGTTATTCTTTGAATTATTCCAATTCTATTTTTTATTGAAGAATGTTATACCATTTGGAGCTTTGTATATTGTGAACATAGTCTAAACTATATGGGGCAGCAAGCGAAAAGGGGTCCGCGTCCCCCTGCCGTGGGCGAATTTTCTAATTCCAGCTAACGTTTGGTTCATTATTTTAAATATTTTTAGGATTCACATTATCTCTACTGGAATGAATATCATCTGATGCATTGAATCTAATCTACTTTGGGATGGGGTCACCTATCAAATACTTTCTTTTGAACCCAACATAGTACAGAAGTTAGCGTTTAACTGGCTTTCGATTGATATGGTACACGATTGGGTACGTTCACAAACAAAAAAGTCGAATTCTTCGAAAATCTTTTAAAGTGTAGTAACTTTTGAATCCAACATGGTAAAGTATTTTTGAAAGCAGTTGTTGCAATTAGTTTTTATATAAGCTTTTGAATGATATGTTACATGACTAGGTTCGTTATGTGCTTTTTAAAATATTAACTGTGTATATGTTTGACCTTTGACCCCCTATAAGTCCTAAACGAATCAAGTTAGAAAACATGAAAGAGGTCTTTTTGTTCCTCTCTAAAAGTTGAACAAAATATTGTAAGAAAAACAGAAATCTCCGGGTGGCCACCGGTAATATATAGTGTCACGTTCTTTGTACCCACAATAATTTTTCCATTATATCAGAATTTTTTTTATACCTAATCAATTAGTTTATTTGTTTACTCAACGTGATTTAAAAATGTTCGCAGAAAATTATTTAAAAAATCGACAAACCTATATTGGATTTGGAACTAAACAACAACAGCATTTTTCACAATATCAAGAATTTGTTTATAATCAATTAGTTTAGCTGATTGTGCCACGTGTTTTAATAGTGAAATATGTATTGTTCTTGTTGTTGTAACTATAACTATTTTGGTAACGTTGATAAATAAAACAACATCGTCTATTATGCGTTCTTAACTTTATTCTACCTTGTTGTCCGTTCTGCCTTACCGGCAGCGTCCCGGCCGCCTGCGCTCTCCTCTCAGGCGCTGTTGTCAACTCTTAGAAAATACATATATTTTAAAGTATAACTACGCTACATCTCCCTATTATTCTAAAACATAATCTTTCAAATAACCTGGTTGTTTCCTGGCACGTCCACTGTGACCCAGTGAAACATTGTTTTGATTATCACAATCTGTATTTACAATGTTTTCTTCAGCTATACCTCCATATCATGAAGGAAAACCCTTTTATTAAGGAAATAATCGGATTGTTTTTCTGTTGCACCGAAATCGTTTTCTAAATTACTTTTGATATTATTAGGAGAAGTAAACATTGCTTTAATCTCAATTCTATTTCTACGCTTAATTCTATTATTACAATCATAAAAATCACAGTTCTTGGCGTATGGCCGTATTCAATAAACTTACCAGTTAACCACGTATTATTATTATTATTTCTATAATAAATTGTTTGACCTTCACTTAGTTTTAGCTTATTTTCTTTGGTATTTTTGTCAAAATACTTTTTATTCATTTGATCTTTTTTAGTTTGAACTTGATCGAAATTCTTCACAAGTTTTGGTTTCAAAAAGGTTCTGGTGAATTTGTAGGGTGGTTCTCGTTTTTCTACTAAAAAGAAGTTCTGCAGGAGCATACGGTGAATTTAAAACTGGCATGTTCCTTTGTTCTAATAACAATAATTTTATATCTAACTCTTCCTCTTTACTACGCTTTAATAAATGTTTAGCAATATTAACAGCTTTTCTGCCAATTTATTGGGAACAATTAATCTATTATTGAAAAATATTAAATTGTTTTCTACAACAATTAAATTTCTCAATTGATAGTAGATTTTAACTTGTTTTCACATTTGGTAAAAAGATTTTGGCCAACCGTTTACTGAAAACTGTAATATTCTACATAAAATCGGATCTTCAAACGTGGCTTTTTATCTTTTCTACAATCTCACAAGATACATTTATGGAGTGGACTACATTATTTAATGATTCATCTGTAGGTTGTTTAGTCGCCTTTGAGGAAGCTCTGCTAATAGCATCTGCAATTAACATTTGATTGCCCGGTATGAAAACTACTCGAACATCATAAATACTTAATTTCAATTTAATTCTTTGTAAACGATTTGAATTAATTTTACATATATCTTTCTCCATCAAAGACACTAACGGTTTATGATCAGTTTGTACTGTTACACTCCTTCCATAAACATAGTTATGAAACTTTTTAGAGAAAATAAAATAGCCAAAAATTCTTTATCTATTTGTCCGTAGTTCATTTCACAATCTGTTAAACTTTTAGACGCGTAACATACGGAGTGACCATTTTGAATTAATACACAACCAATCGAATTTTTGCTACTATCAGTTTGAATTAGTATTTCTGATCCGGGATCATAATTCTTTAACACTGGTGCAGTAGATATTAACCTTTTTAATTCATTGAACACCTTACCATGTACGTCATTTTCCCAACAATATTCTACATTTTTCTTTAATAGCAGTCTTAAAGGATACGTTTTTTCAGCTAAATTAGGTATAAAACTCCTTAAATAGTTTAAAATACCCAAAATCTCTGTAAAGCTTTTTGTCTAATGGTGTGTCGTACTCTTTGATTGCTTTAATTTTCTCATCATCAGGTTTCATTTCACCATTACCAAAAGTATGACCAATATATTTGACTTCATTTAATAAATACTGAAATTTTCTTTATTGAATTTGATGTTCTTTTGCCTTGCTCTTTCCAAAACATTCTTTAAAATCTGATCGTGAGCTTCAATTGTCTCAGCAAATATTAACAAATCATCTATATAAATGTTAACACCATTTATATCCCCGAAATTTTCAGATAAGTACTTTTGGAACACTTCCGCGGATATATTTAAACCGAAAGGTAAACGTTTAAATGAATACAAACCAAACTGCGTTGAAAACGTACAATATTTAGAACTTTCCATGTTTAAAGGAATTTGCCAAAATTAATCTTTCAAATCCAAAACACTAAAATATTTGGCATTTTTAAATTAGTCGCCATGTCCTCTAATTTGGGTATCTCAAAATAATCCTTTACAATCGATTGATTCAGCAACTTGGGATCAAGGCATAAACGTATTTGACCATTAGGCTTTTCTACAATTACCAAATTATTTACCCATTCTACAGAATTTTGCACTTTTGTAATTATACCTAAATTACACAACCTTTCTCTTTTTTATTTTTATTTTTAGGGAACTCTACGAGGAGGATTGGAACAAGGAATTGCATTGGCTTTTAACTTTATACAATATTGTTTTGAAAACTTACCAATTCCTGTGAACACATCATTAAATTCACTTAATATTTCATCCTTTGAAAGACTTTCTGAACATTCATGTATTTGATCAGACCTCTCGATCAAGTTCAACTTTATGCAACAAGCAAGACTTAATATTGGAGTAAAATTATCTCCTACAATAACAAATTTTAAAACATACTTCTTATTCCTAACTATTACGTTTAAATCAGTTTGTCCTAAAACATTAATTTTTGAACGGTTATATGCTTCCAAATTAATACTGCTATTACGTCTTAAAGTGATCTGATGTCTAGACTCCGTACAAATTGATTCAAACAAATTAGCAGGTATAAGATTGACATCTGAACCAGTATCCAACTTAAAATTAATAACAGTATTTAACTTCTTCATACCATGAAATAGCATTTACAACTTCTACATTACTCACCGAAGCACAAAAATATTCTTCATCTGCATCATCTTCTACAATCACTTCTTTTACTCTTCTCCTAGTCATCTTCGACTTGCATCTTGCTGCGAAATGGTTTTGGAGGCCACATTTAGTACATTTCTTTCCCATCGCTGGACATCTGTTTTTATCGCGTTCATGTCTCGTACCACACCATGTACAATTTATTTGCTGTTTTGTACTAGACGTTTTCATTCGAAGTGTTTTATTTACTGCATCACTCATAATACCTGTTTGAACTTTTTCAACAACAAAACTTGTACTTGCCTTGCGTACATTCTTAGCTTGTATTTTTCTAATTCCGCTACTTTAAATAATTTTATGACATCTTCAAGGGAAACTTTTTCGGACGTAATAATCTTCTGCTTTGTTTCAGAATCAGATGAACCAAATACAATTCTGTCTCTTAAAATCTCGTTTATATCTGTAAATTCACAGTTTCTTGCTAATGTTTGTACATCAATTAAAAAGATTCAAACGGTTCATCCACTTTTTGTGAACGTTCATAGAACAGGAGTCTACAATATAATATATTTTTTCTTAGGGTTACATACCTCTTCAAACTTTTTAAAACCGTATCATACTTTTCTTCGCCTTCCGGAAATTTAAAATTGTTGTAGGTTTTAAACCGTCATCTCCCACGCAGTTTAGGAGTATTGCAATTTTAGTATCATCTGTTTTGGATTAGAGCCCTGATGCTCTTAGGTAGATATCTAGCGATTGCTTAAAACATTTCCAATTCTCACTGATATTACCAGACATTTTCATGGGTTTCGGCAAATTAAAACCAGACGTTTTGGCGGGCTTTCTTGCACCACGTTTTAACCATAAAACTTTGTAGCTTCAATGCCACTGAACATTTAACTTTTGTAGGTATCTAAAATCAATTTTACATAACATACGACTGCGCCATGTATTGTTCTTGTTGTTGTAACTATAACTATTTTGGTAACGTTGATAAATAAAACAATATCGTCTATTATGCGTTCTTAACTTTATTCTACCTTGTTGTCCGTTCTGCCTTACCGGCAGCGTCCCGGCCGCCTGCGCTCTCCTCTCAGGCGCTGTTGTCAACTCTTACAAAATACATATATTTTAAAGTATAACTACGCTACAAAATAATTATTTACAAATATTGCAAATTAAAAAGTAAAAAGGACAATTGTATCTAATTTGTACCTATAAGAATCTTTCCGGACTGTCAATATTTTGTTTATAATCAATTAGCAGAATCAACTCGTTTGCAAATCAGACACATTATCGACAATCTTATTTATTGAATTTGGAACTACAGTGCACTCTCCCTTAACGGACACTTGCGGAGACCATTACCATTTAAAATACATTTTCGCTTGAACGGACACGGACAGTGAATTGTGCCAAGATTAGATTAATTTGCCTCTATTGAGCGGACAAAGACCTCGAACATTTAAAAAAATTAACATTAGGGAATCATTAAGAACTTCAAGGCATTTTACCGAACGGCTATAGTAAAACATATTTTATTCAATGTAGACTGTTACCAACAAAAAACGAATTGATCAAATCCATTGACTTGCTCGATATTATCTATTTTATCAAAACTCGTGTGAGAAGGTTTCATACAATACATCATATCTGCTGACGTCACCAACGCCTTATCACAGAACATTACATCAGCAAGAGTTTTACGCGGTTTAACAAATACACTAAATTATAAATAGAATCTGTTTTCTCACGTGTAAAATTATATTAGTTTTAACTTAAATTTTCATTTAGTGTGCACGCTGCATAATCAAACATTTAAAATAAGTCTTCGTATTTTTTTGTAAAATGTTTCTTTTTGTGTTGATTAAATTATTTTGTTAACTTTTAGCAACTATTTAACGAACCCAAGCTTCGTGAGCTAATAATTAAATTATACAGTCTCGAATTTTGATTCAATTTTTTTTATATGTAAACATTTTTAAACCACCGTAATTCATACGTTTTTTTTTGTTTTTCACTCACGTTTTATTATTTTTGTTGTACTATGTAGCTAAATTTTTCTGAATTCTGAAATGTTTGCATCAATTAAATATATTTTCAAATGTTGCTTTTTTTCTCTGTAGTCCGGACACCTCATATGGACGGACAAAAAGTCGGCGACCAACGGTGTCCGCACAAGAGAGAATTCACATTTATATCCAGAAGCACTTTCGCTAACGCGAAGATTTTATTTATTACTAGAATAATACCCGGCATGTAGGTTTACTTTTGTAGTTCCACTCGTCATGTGTCGTCCTTCAGTGTTTTTTTCTAGCATGTCACTGTTTACCTAAAATATATGACAAATGTCACGGTTAACCTAAAATGCATGAGACAAATTTTGCATTGATTCCCTGCGTTGCCGGGTTACGCAGGCCGATTTATGCCTACTTATTCATACGCTGCGTTGCCCGGATTACACAGGCCCATGTAGTCCTAATTTTGCTTTTAGTTTTCCACAGAGAGCTTATGTTACTACCCGTAAAATTTTCGTTATGTAAGCCAATTTTCAGCTCTGGGGTATGCTCCGTTTGGCCGGCCATAAGTAACAAACAAACAGACAGACACACAATTACCTATATTATATAGATTAGTTAGTTTAGTTGATCTTCCACTTGCTAGGCTGTACATATTTGTCGCATTTCGATATTTCCTTATTTTCATACTTGTGACATCATCAACAGTTTTTGTTATTTAGCCATTACCGTAAAATTGTTGGTGGCTAAAAAACATTTCAAGTTCTACTTCGTTTCTAACATTGACATTTTTTTATTGAATGTGAGAAAGTTTTTTTTAAAAAATGTGTGCACGGGAACCACAATTAGCCGTATACGGAAAAGTATACATGGAAAAAATTTGAAAATATTATTTGCTGTTATATTTTGACATCTTCAAAGCAATAACTTTTTTAGTCAAATGGAACACTCTGTATCTTTTTACTTTATAGTGTGCAGGTTGAAATTCTCTTTAAAATCATATAAGCATTGTTATCATTACGGCTACTACTTTTGGAAATATTTGCAATTTTCTACTATTGGGACGTACTAGATGTTAACTGTTAACGTGCCGGCATGATTGGAATCACAACCCCCAATTTATTGGGTTATGCCAAATTCACACAGTTTTATGTTTCTCAAATAATACCTACTAAACATGGTCAATTAGATAACAGGTGTGGTACGCCCCAATAGTAGAAAATTGCAAATATCTCCAAAAGTAATAATCATAATCCTAACAATGCTTATATGATTTGAAAGAGAATTTCATCCTGCACCCGAAAGAATAAAAAATACAGGGTGTTCCAATAGACTTAAAAAGTTATTTTCTTTGAATATGTCAAATGTAACAGCAAATATGAAACACTTGGTATTAGATTTTTTAATCTATGGACACATCTTTGTTTGCTATAATCCATTCTCTTTATACAAACCAAAAATTAACCCGATATGAAAAAAAGTTACAGATATTTCCGGGAACTTTTGCATCTGTGAAAATTTTATTAAAAAATTAATATCTCAAAATCTATAACTCCTAGCTGCAGGGAATGTAATACAAAGTGACTCTAAAATTTGATGTAGGATCCGAAAATGCTATATACAGTGTGTCCAGTTTAAAATGAACTACATGGTGATATCGGAAACCGTTGGATATACAATGTCGGTTAAATGGAACAAAAGTTGCGTACTTGTATGTTTATAAATAATCTAGGTTCACTTTATTAAAAAGCCGCTTGAATATTTAAATACAGGGTGAAAACCAAAAATCGGTGTTTTAGAAAAACCTTAATATTTCACTTACTATAAGAGGCAGATTGATCAAATTTTCAGCGTAAGTGTAAGAGATCGTGCCATTCCGAAAAATGTCTAGGCCTACTCTTTTCGGCGCAGCCATAGTCGAATTTTATTTTTCTTATGGGCGCCATATTGGATTTTTGTCATTTTCGAATCCTCGTAAAAAATGCTTTTCAAGCATCTATAACAATCATATGTACGGACAACAAAAATACGAGAAAATTGTAAAAATAATAGGTAGTCATAGAAGGCCCTGATACGAAATTTAACTCAAATTACCATAGCTTTAGGAAATGGAATTCATATTATTTCCCATATTCCAATTTAGACTAGACTAGACAGACATCTGTCTCAAAAAATGGATTGATTATTTACTGCAACAATTCTTTTAAAATCTTCTAATTGTTAGGATTATAAAATTAGATCTTAAAAATAAAGTGTACTCAAAATTGTACGAGAACACAGAAGAATTGCGCATTGCTGTTTTGGTGGCGGTTAATGCAATTACACCAGCAATCTTAAGACAGTCTTGTGAATCAGTACTTACACGATGTAGAATGTGTGTTCAAGTAAACGGTGGATTGTTCGAAAATCTATTATAATTTAGTATTCATTAATTTTTTCGTTTTAGTTAAGTTTCTTTTTGTTTTATATTAAAGGATTCGAAAGACGAAATTCCAATATGGCACCCATAAGAAAAATAAAATTTGACTATGGCTGCGCCAAAAAGAGTAGGCTTAGACATTTTTTATTACATTTACAATGTAGATGAATTTCAAAATCATCTATTAATTCAGGATTGGAACTATAATATTTCTGATGTTAATTTATTGGCTGACGCATTTGTTCAAGATATAAATCAGTACATAGGCAAATCATGTCCGTTAACAAAAGTTAAATTAAAACTGAAATATGCAGATAAACATTGGATGACGGAAAATATAAGAAATATGATGAAGATCAGAGATAACTTATATAAAACGAGCTGTTCTAGAAAAAGATGTCCACGTGTAGAATGAATATAAACATGTTAGAAATAAAATTGTTGGTCAAATAAAAATTGATAGGAAAATTATTTTAAACAAATTATAGATGACAATAAAAGTAATCCACGTGAATTATGGAAAAACATCAAAGTGTCATTGCTCGAGAAATATCACATACCTACTGATGAAATTAGATTTGAAAATATAACACAAAAAAAATCCGGACGAAATTGCCGAAAGTTTTAACATAAATATTCCAAAAAATCAAAATCCGATTATTCTAGATGTGATACCGAAAAGTGAGTTTACTGTGTTTAAAAAGATATCCTTATCGGAGATGAAAATGATGTTAAAATGTATGAAAAATGTGAGATGTGGTGTAATGGGTGTGTCCAAAAAATATTGTGTGATGCGATATCCGTTATTGGTGATCGTTTACTTGTCGTAATAAACTCATCTTTGACTAGTGGTGCTTTTCCGGAAAACTGGAAGAAATCTATAATAATCCCGGTACCAAAAATCAACAACACTAAACAATACAACGAGTTTCGACCAATCAATACTGTGTCTGTATATGAAAAAGTTTTAGAATTAGTTGTTAAAAATCAGTTATTGTTCAAAACCAGTCAGGTTTCCGAGTAAATCATTCATGTGAGTCGGTAATCGTTAATATTTGTGATGTGATTTTTAAAAGCAATGGACTGTGATAATTTTGTGTTGGCTGTATTTTTAAATTAATAAGGAAACTTGAAATTATTGGTATTAAAGATAAGGTTTTAAATTGGTTTAAGTCATATTTAAGCAACCGAATCCAGTGTGTCAAATTTAATGGTCATGTGTCAAATGATAAATATGTTGATTTTGGAGTGCCACAAGGAACTGTTTTAGGTCCCACATTGTTCTTAATATACATCAATGATATCATACATACTGTGGTTAAATGTAAAATGATACTGTTTGCAGATGACACTATGGTGTACGTATTTGGCAAGGATGTTCATGAGATGGAAAAAACTATGAATAAGGAATTGAATGAATTATTCATTTAGATTTGTGATAACAACTTAGCAATTAATATAAAAAAAAACTAAATTTTGTTTGTTTGGAAAAAAATGAAATTAAATCGTATATGTTAACCAGTTAAAAATTAAAATGAATAACGAAGATATACCATTTGAACGTACAGTGAAATATTTAGGTGTCAATTTAGACCAAAATTTGAACTTTTATTCACACGTGAATTATATTATGAGAAAATATTCTCAGAAAATTAATTTTATTGCTAGGGTTACAAAAATATGTCGACATTTACTAAGATATTATTATATAATGCTATTGCAGCACCTCATTTGCAGTTTTGTTCAACCATATTTTACAATCTTCCAAATTATAAAATTCAGCAAATACAGTATATTCAAAATCGGGCATTCGAATAATGTTAAAATGCAATAAATATACAATTATATAATTAATGTTAAATGTCCTTGAAACTTGAAATGTTTTCGGTTAAACAAAAATTTGAATTCAATGTGGCTGTATTTATTTTTAAGATAAAAATAAGATCGTTCCAAATTATATCTGTGATCGTGTAAAAATATTTAATGAGATTCATAACTGCGAGGATGTATTGATATCTAGTTAGCCTAGACCAGTGCCTTGCATAAACAAAATATTGCGTTACCATAGCAACGAATAATAACTTATTAGAAGTGTCAGTGTAAAGTTTGACGTCAAAAAAGTAAACTAGAGTCACGCAATAAATTAAATGAAAAAAGATGTCCACCGAAATTGTAAAATCGAAAAATTCGAGCCATCATCAAGTACCTGTATTTAAAAGGGTTAAGAGGTAAGCAGATTTACGAAGATATGCTTAATACCCTTGGTGATCAATGTCCTTCGTATGCGACCGTCAAAAATTGGAATGGAAGCTTCAAAAGAGGTAAATTTTCCATTGAAGATGATGACCGATCGGGAAGGCCAGTTTCTGTGTCAGTCCCCGAAAATATCGATGCAGTTCATGACATGATTTTATCAGACCGTCGAATTGGGCTAAAACGGATATCTGAAGCACTGAATATTTCATACGAACGCGTTCATCATATGGTTCACGTCAATTTGGACATGAGAAAATTGCTGCAAAATGGATCCCCAAATGTTTGAATGTTGACCAAAAGCGTGCAAGGGTAGAAGCATCGCGTTCGATCTGTGCTCGATTTGAAAACGATGTAGACTTCTTAAACCGAATTGTTACTATGGATGAGACTTGGATACATTTTTACGATCCAGAAACAAAGCAACAATCGATGGAATGGCGACACTCTGGTTCTCCAAGACCTAAGAAGTTTCGTGTCCAAAAATCTGCTGGAAAAGTTCTTGCTTCAGTTTTTTGGGATTGCCATGGAGTAATCATGATTGATTTTTTGGATAAGGGTAGAACAATAACTGGAGCTTATTATTCGACATTACTGACCACTCTACGGGAACACCCCCCTTATTCACCCGATTTGGCTCCATCCGACTATCACCTCTTTCCTCAACTGAAAAAAAGTTTAAAAGGTCGTACATTTTCTTCCAACAAGGAGGTAATAGAAGCTGTGGAGGTCTGGTTTGCAGAGCAAGAAGAAAAATATTTTTGAAAGGTCTAGAGACGTTGCAGGTTCGCTGTAATAAATGTATCCAATTAAGAGAGAATATGTTGAGTAATAAAATATTTTGACATTGAAATTTTGTTTGTTTCTATAGTAGGCTAAGAATTTTTCAATATATCCTCGTATACACCAAGAGATTTTATTTTATTAGAAGGTACTTTACTAACCGTATGAGAAATAACTTGTTATACAAGGGACTGCTTCAATTTAACCGATTACCAGATAAAATAAAAACGTGATAAGCTCTGTTTATTTAAAAGCTAATGCGGAATTATATACTCTCACAAAATTAAAAATTGTTGAAGTGTCTATTGTTAATTGTTTGTACTATTCTTCTTTGTATACTCATTTGTTTTTGTTTTTTATATTACATTATTTGTTAATTGTATAGCTAATGCTATGATTAATAAATGAAGATTAATTATTATTATTTTCGGAATGGCCACGATCTCTTACACCTATTCTGAAAATTTGATCAACGTGCCTCTTATAATAAATGAAATATTAAGGTTTTTCTAAAACACCGATTTTTGGTTTTCACCCTGTATTTAAATATTCAAGCGGCTTTTTAATAAAGTAAACCCATATTATTTATAGACATTGAAGTACGCAACTTTTGTTCTATTTAACCGACATTGTATATCCAACGGGTTCCGATATCCCTATGTAGTTCATTTTAAACTGGACACACTGTATAGAATGTTCCATTTAAAATAACGAAGTTGTTGTCGACTTCCGGTTGTACCGAATGAAAATATTTTAGTTGAGTTTGCCCTATTGGTTTGTAGTCATTTTCCAAATTTTCAATTTTTTCCATATATATATACTTTTCCGTATACGGCTAACGGCGGTTCCCAGTGAGACACCTCTCAACTAGAGGCCAAACGAATAGAACAATTGAATTCAAATTTCATATTTAGGGTTTTCAAGAAGTTTCTCAAAGGTTTTTTTTTCTACCTCAGAAACTACGAGCGTAAAATTTTGTAGAGAACGACTTTCCTTAAAATTTTTTCCAGAAAAATTACGCTATAAATTTCACGAATTCTTTGATGAATTAAATAATTTTCTAGATTCTAGAAAATTGGAACATAGTCAATTAACATAATATGCCGCTATCGGTTTAGAGGAAAAATTTTTTGGTAAAATAACTGAAGGTTAATTTTTTCTTCAGAGTTCAATTAAAATTGGTACATGACAATACATTCACTAAGAATGTGTAATTAGTGTAGATGCAAAAAAGTTAGTTAATTTAAAATGTGATATGTTTGTGGTAAAAAATAGCTCTTATCTCAAAGTTTTCAGTTGTGCTGTTAAAATTGGATTTCGACATATAGCTTGAATTCAAACTTTAAACACTGTTACGGCCAAACTGTTCGGGTACAAATTTCAATTTTTTGGTTTAATAAACCAACGATTCCTTCATAAATCAATGTTTTTGATTTTTCATCCGCAACGTCTACATTCTACATCAAAAAGCAGTAATTATGCTTATGGCGTATTAAACACTTTTATTTGAATTACATACTATTTTTTTTTAAAACGCAATTTTCATTTCCTCTTATCCGAGCAAAATTTAAATTCGGAAAAAAAATGCACCAGGATTTTTTTAAATTAATTTATTGTTTCAGACGAACCAGATCATTGAATGCACCATCACCGGTACAACATTTTGGACCATGTGGACGCATACTGAAGAACTCTGCTATGTACGTACATTGTGTGGTTGTTTCTTTGTTTATTTACGTGTACACTCTTTTTGATAATCAGCCAGTTTCGAACGAAGAAGTGACGCTACTGAACATTGCTAATTTATAACTAAAACTAGGTTATAGTGTACTTTTCCGTAATTTTATCGACATGGCCTACTCACATATTGAAAGTAAGCCGTTTTTTTTCTATCTGATTTTTCAATTTTGTGGTAATCATCGTGACGAACGATTTTAAAAATGCGCGAGAATATATTACGTTTCGTATATAATTATGTACATAATCGCGTCTCAACGCAAAAGTGGGGGAAAACAGCGTTTTAATAAAGTAGCGAAATTTTTTATTGCTTAGACGTAGTTAATGTTATAAGTTTCTTGTTGTTAGAACTTTCTTTTTTTAAGACGTAAACATACTAAACAATCATGGATGTTTGGTATCGTTATTTTTTTTATAGCCGATGGCCCTTTTTTTGAAAAATATTACTTCGTTTTAATTTAATTAATAAGATGGTAGCAAACGGAGATATGATACTAACCGAGCAATTTACCGGCGAATGCAAACATCACAATCTAAAGTTCTGTTATTATTGGTAGTTCTAGAAAAATTTGTTGCAGTTCTTGACTCATTATTGTTTTCATTTTAGGGCAATTCAAGATCCAGCCACCCAAAGATTGACGTGGTATAAGCCTCCTTTAACTGTTTTGGTAGTTAAAAAGGTCAAGGATGTGTCTGTTTATTCTCCGTTTGTGCAACTCGTGCAGTGGTTAATTGAGGTAATAACATTTTGAAGCTTAGTTAGAACATTTTTTATTTGTTTATTGATGTTTTAAGTTTACTTCGCTTGGTAAAGATATCAAGGAATTATGTAAATACCGCATTATACTTTTATTTTAATATTCATTACGGATGTCATATTCGACTTTATATTTGAATAAGAATGTATCATTTAATGAATGTTCTAGAACAACAAAAAACACAAGGTCTACAATTGCTTTACAAGTTTATTTATAATTTTCTTTATAATTTAAAAAATGATGGGATTTTGTAGGTCTTGTCTAGAACTTGATATACAGTGTGTCTAAGATAAAGATGAACAGCATGGGGATCTCGGAAACCGTGAGAGATACAGAGTCGGTTAAATTTGGAAAAACTTGCCTACTCGAGGGGTAAACATTTTGCTGTTGAGAAACTCTCTGAGTTCGTCTTATTTCCGGAGATATTAAAAAAAAACCGAAATTGTGCCATTTCGTTTTCATTATATTCTAAAGTTATTCGAAAAGTTACAAAAAACTGAATGCACTTTATCATTGCCACTCTTTCTGCTCTACAAGATGGCGTTTACAAATTTTCACTACAACGTTTCGTTTCGAAGAAACCATCATTAACTTTATTTTTTCTTATGGCACTCAAAAAAGTACACTCCGTATAAAGAAAGCATTTTCATTACGAATTCAACGATGTAATACACACTATGGCTATTCGTGATTTTCTTAAGAAAAATAACGTTAATTTGTTCCTCACTTGTAAACAGGAGCTTATCAACTCACTATAGTTACCTTGAAAATGCCTCTTAACTAACTTGTAAAATATAACTGGTTAGCCTGTAAAATTTTACACGCGTCCTCATATTTTAACTTATTATAGGTAATTTGAAATGACAGACAAACTCTCTAACGTGATTTATTTGTTATTAACATTTGAAAATTTGATTTTATTACTATCGTATACAGTAAATATCATGGTGCAGTGGCGATTTCCAGTAATATTGAAGTTTCCAGGAGATGTTATGTCACTTGTACTTGCGCATATATTTTCTGTAGAAGTGGCTGGCGTGGATTCTTCAAGTGGAAACATTCTTTTTGCCATTTTAATCTTATTGTTAATTGAATCATCTACGTAGCTTTCTGCAATTTGTGTTGATTTCCATCCCCCTGCACGCTTCAGAGCCAAAGTATCACCACCTGCATCAACCACCATCGTTGCTCCAGTTCGTCGAAATGAATGCCCTGTATAAAGTGCCGGTTCTTCTAATTCCAAATATTCAGCAATTTTCTTGGGTATTGCGCCTACAGTATGTTGACCTGTATTTAGGGCGACACATTTTCCACTGCGGTACGTCAAGAACAACCGCAGAACTTTACTTCTTGGAGCTCGTAGGGCCGCATATTTCCGATAAAGAGCACAAGGTTTAAAGCTACACCCATCGGCCGTTATTGTAAACCTCCTTGTCGTTAAATTTTTGGTCTCTCGTAAGGTGACAACAATATATTTCTCCAAATCCTCCACGTCATTTACAGTGAGGGATAGAAGCTCATCGCACCTACAACATCGAAATATACCAAAAATGGTAATGGCTTTAGCAAGTAACCACATCAATGATAAACTTTTCCACTTGTTCTTTCGTCAGAACTTTGGCTTTCTAGGGGACGTAGCGTTCATTTCGTCTTTTCAAAAACGCAACCTCTTTATGAAATCTAGAAAATGACATATGTAACTAAAAACCTGGCTAATAAATATAAGGAAACAAACCTGCAAACATCAATCTTTTCTCTAACTGCCAAACAACTCTTAACCATTGACCACTTCGATCATAAAGAATTCGGGCTGAATTTGGCAGACAATTTATTGATATACGCTAATATAACGTCTTCCGTAACACCAGTCACGTTGTTTTCCTTTTGCCACTTTTTGAACTACACTTGCTGCTTCATCAATGATAGCTTGCGGGACACTTATTTCAGTAAATCTCACCAGCAAAACGTTCCGGAAACGTGAAATTGAAATGAAATCATTAATCAACAAAATAAGTGCCGTGCGTTTCTAAAGCAATACGTCTAAAGCTCACTTGATTTTTTCTCCGATTTTCGACATTTTTAGAATTTTTAATGGTTTACTATTCATTTATAATAACTTTTTACAAGTGAGGAACAAATAAAACATTCAACAATACACGCAATGTAACGGTTTTTACTGGCGGACAGAAGGATATGACTGACGAGTCTGTCACCTTCTGGAGCCAGACCTTGCTAGTAATGTTAAATACTATTTAGTAAATTTCTAATCTTTTTGATCTAGTGTGCGTTGAATTAATTGCGGCAAACAGAAAGTGTTGCTGCGCTCTAATGTTTTTGGCGGTACAGTACGGTTTGCTTGAATGAACCGTATTCTTTTAGATTGGACACCAAACGCCTAAATATGGATTTTTCTGGTTGCCTCCGGTCGGGGACTTATCAAATACAAGTGTTCGGCTTCTACAGAACTTTTCCGGCATGTAATGTAGTTGGACAGCATATCAAATTTCTCTTCATTTGAAAACATTACTTGCTCCATTGTAAAATATGAAGTACACTGAAAAACGTTGCTAAACTGATATTACTTTGTCATTCAAATAGATTCTGACAGAATTAACAATGAAAGAAATGAAGTCGATTGTTAATTCGACTATTTTTTCGTTCGTTCCTATACGGAGTGTACTTTTTTTAAGTGCCATAAGAAAAAATAAAGTTGATGATGGTTTCTTCGAAACGAAACGTTGTAGTGAAAATTCAAAAAACTCAGCGAGTTTCTCAACAGCAATATGTTAACCCTTCGAGTGGGCAACTTTTTCCAAATTTAAACGACTCTGTATCTCTCACGGTTTCCGAGATCCCCATGCTGTTCATCCTTATCTTGAACACACTGTATTTCTGTTTTGACTAACTTGTAAATGCAGCACTCTTCAATAAATTACGTTGAATCCATAATCAATGTTGAATCTTTCAAAAATTTTCGTAAAAAACTGGCGACTATATCATCCTAGACGTGTCCACTAACTAAAATAGTAGTAGTAGTAGAAAAAAAAATTAATTTAATAGGTATTAAAAATAGGTGCATGTAAAGTGAAACCTTTTGGATTGGTGATATTCTTTGTTTTGAATGTAACATAAAATATAGCATTGTTTTAGGAAAAGAGGATGATTGTTTTCGTCGAAGCTTCAGTTATGGACGACGCGCATTTCGACCAATTTTTAAATTTCGGCAACCTTAAAGATAAACTTATGACATTTCGGGACGGAAAAGATGATTTAACTGATAAAATTGATTTCATTATTTGCATGGGTGGCGATGGTACTTTATTATACGCTAGTTTATTATTTCAACAATCCGTACCTCCGGTAATGGCATTTCATTTAGGATCTCTAGGGTTTTGACCCCTTTTCGTTTTGATAATTTTCAAGACCAAGTTAACAATGTGCTCGAAGGCAACGCCGCTCTCACTTTACGTAGCCGTTTAAGATGTATAGTGTTAAAAAAGGAAGAAATTGAGGATCAAAATAAGAAGGATAGAAAATCTACTAATCTATTGGTATTGAATGAAGTGGTCATAGATAGAGGGCCTTCGCCTTACTTATCTAACGTCGATTTGTTTTTGGATGGAAAACATATTACAAATGTACAAGGAGATGGTTTAATCGTCAGTACACCTACTGGTAGTACTGCGTACGCCGTAGCTGCTGGTGCATCGATGATACATCCGAGCGTACCCGCAATAATGGTTACACCGATATGTCCACATTCTCTTAGTTTTAGGCCAATTGTCGTTCCTGCCGGTGTGGAGCTGAAGGTAACATATTCGATGCTCTGAACACCTTTTGTAAAAAATATGCATTAAAGGTATCGGTATCACCAGACAGTCGTAACACGGCGTGGGTATCCTTTGACGGCAGGAACCGACAGGAACTTTTGCACGGAGATAGGTATTTTTTCTATTTGTATATCATTTATATTAATTGGGCCGCTTTTACAGTTTACGAATAACCACATCTATATATCCCGTTCCCAGTATTTGTTCGCAAGATCAAATATCGGATTGGTTTGATTCTTTAGCCGAGTGTCTGCATTGGAATGTGCGCAAACGCCAAAAGCATTTAGACGAATTGACGGACTTAACACATTCCAGTTCAAACGATACCTTAAATTCGTTAGAACCATCCGAATTGTTAGAAAAGGAATAATTTAAATTATTCACTCTATTTTGTTAAGAATTAATTGTTATAACTTATAAGTAATTATTTTTTTTAGTCCGGACGCCGGAACGTGTTTGTTATTTTTTTAGAAGAAATATTTTATCATCACAAAGTGTTAATAATGTGTTTATCAATCGCGACCAAGTGCCGGTGCCAATAATAACTTTTTATATGCGAGTACCTTTGTACTTTTTTACTTTTTGTATTTTAAAACAATTTTAATAATGAACCGTATTAGAATTTAATAAACATTCATTTTTCCTCTCTAATATTCACAAATCCGTTCGTACCGATCTAATAGTTTATCATTGTATTTAACTAATTGTGTTTTTTCGAAATCGTCACTAAAGTAGCAACAAATCAGCACTAAAGCAATTCATTATACGACGATTTTTAAGTTCACATTTTTGCCGGTAGAGATGTGTAAAATGCAAAATATATGTAAATTTTAGAATCGCGCTTTTTCGGTGCAAACGTTTGTACTAAAAATGAAAACAGCTGATTACATTTACTCCTTAAAAAACGTTAAAAAATTGTCCGATTTTGTTCATATTTGTAATTTCGGAAAAAATATAATATGTACCTCGTCACTGAAGTTCTTTTCATGACTCACGTGTTTTATTTGCCTCGGCTAAACACTAAAACACATTCGTCATGAAAAATCAAACTTTAGTGCCTAGATACATATAAATACTATTTTTCACAAGTCGACGTTGGCGTTAACATTTTGTTATACACCTAACACCGTGCTTAATAGTCCAATCTAAATACACATTTGGGCCGAATAAAATTAAGGAACCGATCTGAAATTAGGTAGTTAAAAACATTTTCTATCAGATTAAAAAACTTTCTCCAGGTGATATGACCTGTGATTTAAAAAATTGGAATTTTTCAATTTTTTATTTAAACTATTTAAATAAAAAAATGTGAAAAATGTTTCAAACAAAAGTTGTAGTTTAGATCTTACCTACAACTATTGTTTGAAAATTTAATATCTTAATTTGTTTCAAAAATACAGCCGATTTTGAAAAAGGTATTTTTTTTACTACTGCGCATACACAAAGCTTGATATTAAGTCGTTCACTCGTATGGTACAATTGTTATATGTATGGTGCCCCAGAAGATCAGTATAAACCTGTATAGTGTGGTGACGAAACCGTGTGCAATAGTTGATTGGTTCGTCTTGGCAAAGCATTTGCTTCAAGGTTTAGGAAAACCGCTAAAACCTAAACATGCCAACTCTTACCCACCTAAGTATTGATATGTAATAATATGAATTAAGTGTGTAAACATATTACAGAAGGTAAATCTTAACTTATATTTTTATTTTTTATATCACATCGGTTCCCTGTTCACGTTGCTAGGAACAGATTCAATGCGAAAATCGACCTTTTTCAAATTCGTCTCGCATTAAAACGGCTTGAGATATTTTCGTTTCGAAAAAAGTTTCGAGTTTACGAAAGATGTGTCTTTATTTTTCTTGTTTTTCGATTTAGATTTTTTTTACGAGGGCATCTTCGAGGTTAAAAAAAATGGTCAACAGAATTTCAAACAAATTGAACCGTAATTTGACCACAACTCGCTTATTTTCGGATCGATTTTCAAAAAGAATCTTACGCGGATAAAGAAATAAACATTTTTGGCCGTTTCAGTTTTTTTTGACCTTGCGTGTTTTCAAAAGTTATAAGCGAAAAACTGAAACGCCCATAATTTCTAAATTATAATCGACAAAGAAAAAGTTTATTTAAGAAAAACGTTCGTTTTGTGCCCCTGTCGCATAATTTTAACTTAAATTTTTCTTATCACCTCGGTTCTCTGTTCACGTTGCTAGGATAGGGGCGTGGTGTTGCATTGGTAGGATAGACAACGCACTTGAGGGAACAGTGTTAACATTGTTATCACATCCTCGGCTGATACGTAACCATGTAATTCAGAAAAATAGTAAAAAATACGAAGTGAATGAATAACAGAGAGTTTTTGTTTACACTTTATGCATTTTGAGTACAGTTCATGATTTTGCTCAGATAAATTGCTCTAATTACTTCGTTCGTGAGGCTCCTAAGGGTCTGGGGTCAGCTAGTAAAAACACAAAATATAACAGCACAGCCATTGCATGACGACATGTATTCAGATTAGTAAGCTTCATCCGTTAAATTATGAATGTTTACAAACCCTCCTTAATAATATTAACAATATCAGATACAGGTTATTGAAAATTACTAAATCAACATTATCAAATCCTTAAGTTTTTAGTGAATGACATTTTTATAAAGATTTGAAGTATTTTTCATAGCTAAATTAACTTTAAAATTAGGCTTTTTACGTTTATCTTATTTCTACAAAGTTTTGGTCATAATTATTTTAATAATTAATAAAATGACTATATCTTTTCCAACTTTTTGTCTAATACCTATTTTTTAAAAAAAACCGGTCTCGTTTAGGTACAATGGGGAAAAATATCAACCTTTAGATTTCGAATTTTTTAACACCTCATTGAAACGTAAATTTTTTAGTTTAAAATATGTATAATGGAAATAGTTTTTTCAGGGTAAATATGCTCTCTTGAAAATTCAAGGAACACATAAATGAATATTTCTAGTAGCGGTTACATATACTATAGTGAGAATGTAACCAATGTTACCTATATTTATAATATAGAGCAGTGAAAGGGAGGTAAAAAGCAGATGAGAACGCCGAGGTCAGACGCGCCGTTGTGAATGACGTATATAGTATACTGGCGCCACACTATAGTTAATCTATTTTTAACATGTTTCCAAAACAAAAATATAATTTCAAAAAATTCTGGTGGGTAAAAAATGTTGATCACATGTTTTCAAAGTTTTTATAATAGAACCACGCTATTATTTAAAAAAATTGATAAATCATTTAACATTTAAACAACAACAATTACATTGTCACTAATCAACAAAATAGCCTTCATTTATGCAGTAGCATATTTTTGGGAACTGGCGCCCATACAAATATTTTTGTGTATATCTCTGTAATAAAACTATTTTTTAATAAATTTTTCAAACATTGCCGCATTAAACTTAAATTATAACTTTTATCTAAAACATATTGGCTCGATCTTGATTTTTAAAAAGATTATTAATATAATGCTAGTTTGAACGTCACGCTTCTAAGAATAGTTTAATCTTTAAATAGGGTATAACTATAAAAATTATTAAAATATCAAAAAAGTTTTAGCTTTAGACTTTAGTTAAGTATAACTTTTATTTAAAAAACTTTTCTTAATCTTTATTTTTTAAAGAGCTTCGTCAAAATAATGTTCATGCAATAAGGACATTCACTGCACCTATACAATTAGATTAGGTTCGTATCCAAATCGCATGCAACTGGACGTTTTCAGTAACAGGCTCAAAATCTCAACACCAACTCGGACGCTGAATAAAAAAAAAATACATACTACCAATTCTTACTTCCTTTTTCTTTTAGACATTTATTCAGCGCAAAGGTGGTATAAATGAGTAGGTATAGTCATTTGCTGCAACTTTTAATTTATGGAATTTAATATGAAAATATTTACAAACATTTTATTATATACTTCTTTCTTGTGTAGCGTTTATCTTTGGCACAACTTGTAAGTTCAATTTCAACTACACCCGAAAGCTTTCTTTTCTATGTTTAACCAATTGAAAATCACGAGACTGCAGATCCGCACGTATTAGTCTTCCATTCGATCGATGTATCGTAGTAAATTTTAACAAGTTCTCTTGCTGGTCTTTTTTATTTTCGAAGTATTTACAAATCTGTCGAACGACTGTCGTAGAATTGTTCGATAAGTCGTGCATAGAGGATGCTCTCTTATTATCAACGTTAATCTTAACAGAAACATCTTCCGTACTGCGAACTTTTCGTCCTAAGCGACAAAGCGATTCGAAAAGTACTAACTTTTCTTTCACGGGGACATAATTTTCCGAATTTTGGCACTTTTTTAGTAATATTTCTATGCTTCCTTCATCGTTAGGAGATGGATCGTGTCTTAATTTTTCGTTTTGGAAATTTACACAAAATCTACAATGTCTTTGATGTTGGTTATGGTTTACGTCGTTACAATTCCAGTCTTCTTTATCGTAACTCCAACATCCCGTCAAGTTTAGAATATCTAAATACTTAACAGCTTCTAAAGGAGTCTGTCGTATCAATTCTATGGCAATCGTTTTTACCCATAGTTTGAACGCACGCTGATTTGCGGTCTATAAATGTAAAAGTCAGTACCTCATCTTGACAAGCAAAAAATGCATACCTGTATGGTAAGTATAACGTTTTGACCTTTGCATAGGGCAAAACTGTTTGGTAAAGCGCCGGGGGATAAACTAAGGTATCTTAAAGGTATTCGAAGTCCTTTAGAATTGACGTCTTCAGATATAACGCTGATAAATAATTGACCTCCTCTCACCATAACTTTCTAGGGAACCACTTTTTTCATTTGCACATAAAACCAAAAGATCTCCTGCAACAAAATCGTAAACTTTAGTGATCGATACATTGAAAGCAGTAAAGAAATCAACTTGAGGCCAAAGAAGATAAACAAAAATAGAACATTTATTTCAAGAAAATAGAAACGATAACAAACAAGTAAAAGACAACGGAATTCTTATTTGGTGCTTTCATTAAATTCCTTATAACTATCAATATCTTATGCGTGATTGTGTGTACAGTTGGGATCTATGAAAATAATCAGTTTTGAAGAGCCCTAACAGTTACAGTTTAAACTCAATGTTTGATTAGACCTTACTTCTTCTTGTAGGTTTTATGATCTTTTATATTCTTAAAATTTACAACGGCTGATTTGAACTGTTAATGATTATGGAAAATCTAATAAAATTTTTACAAGTTAAGGTTTTTGTCATTGTTTTTGAACAAATAATATAGATCCACTTATTTCACATATTTACCCCTCAGCTAAATATGAGAAAATTTCAATATAGAACATTTTACGATAGTTCAATATCCATGTATAGGATATATGCGTATAATTGAAAAATACCCAAAAGACAATGTATCAATTAATACACAATAGACATTATTTGATATTGATGAACAAAGAGGGCTAAAGTTGTGGAGTAGTATATAGTGATTTACCCGCCGAGAGTATTACTTGTTATGTTACTGTTTACTGCGTTTTGTGCCGGTTTTTAATATAAATTGAAAAATACCCTGGAGACAAAATCAGGCGGATTTTGGATTATTCGATCTCGAATAGCTGCTCTAGTTGATGCTGGTTGGTCCACGAGAAGAATTTCTCAAGATGTTGATCTTTCTGTAAGTTAGTTACATGTTTGTATAAATCTGAAATTCCGATTTTCCAAATGAATTTTCTGTTACTTACATCTAAGTATTTTGTTTTGGGGGATGCGTCGAAAAGATATAAATTCTAAAGGAGGTATTAGGTGCTGTTTAGAGTTTTAAAAATTCGATATATTTTTTTATCTTACGTCTTTTATAATAAGATGGAAAGTTATGCGACAGTTCCAAATATTTTAACATCCCATTTTATTGCTCTGGCACGCCTACAGTATACAAACACAATATTTGAAGAACCGATGTGTAGTCTTTTTTCGCGATGGTTGGATGTTATTAATTGTTTTTACCAGCGGAGGTTTAAACATAATCCGGATAATTTAAAGAAGACTGGAGAAGGGCATTAAGTATTTTTTTTGTCTAAAAGGTTTTTTGATCCGATAACTAATAACTGAGTTACAGTATAATCACATAACATTTTTTTTAACTTCAAATCAGATCAAATAGACACAGTAATAATCACGTTACATCTTTTTAACTTAATTTAACAATATCTCGATAAATATTATTCATACAAAAAATTGGTTAGAAAAAGTTGTTGCAGATTAGGTTTTATCTACAAGTTTTATTTAAATTTAGAATATGTGGATTCTAATTCGAAGTTCAACGAAAAATTTGGAGCTATCTGAAAGTAGGTAATTATTTTTTTCTTCAAGCGACATTAAAACTTCATATTATTTAACTACTGGCCGACGCTAAAAAAGCTTTATTCTTCAAGCGACAATAAAACGGCATATTATTGAAATACTGACAGACGCTAAAAACGATTTTTACTGTCTAGACATTAAAAAGCAGTTCTTTTGTTTTCATAACTATTTAGAGGTTGGTACCTCGGTTATGTCATATTATGAATGTAACAGTAAAGTACCAACTTGATTCGTCGAGAATAAAATGTTACTGTAACACTCGAGAAGTTTGAAAATAACACATGAAAACTAGCAATAAACGCCTGAAGAAAAAATAATATATTTCACTTAGAGTTAAAAAATATAACTGTTGAGCTTAAACGTTTGCTGGCGAGGCGTTAGCTGAGACAGCAAATTAAGCGAATTATATTGTTTAACTCCTAGTAAAATAATCTACTATTTTTTTAATTAAATTAATTTTTTAAGTAATAAAAATTGTATGCTTTAAAACAATTTTAATCTCATAATTTGTTAAACTTACAGTATATTAAAAATAGTTGGACTAGTTACAATCTTCTACTAAAAAGTGCGTTTCTTCTAAATTTCGGTAATAGAGCCTTCAACAACATAAAATGAGAGTAAAGCTTGTATTACATTATACTTTTTTCGTCTAGAAAACTTTGACAAGTTTGTAAACTAGACGGGATACTAAACTAGAAATCCCTTCCAACTTTGTTCGTGTGATTTTATAATTTTATTGCGCAAACTCTATAGAAGTGTTAACAAGTAATTACCAATTTAAGAAAAATAAACAATATTTTGACTGTAATTGTAACGTGCGTTGTAAGACCTCCTAAATAAAATTTAAAAAAACCCGTGTTTTAACGCTATAACCGTAGAAGCAATATAGTAGAAATAAACAAACATCAAAACACATAAGTAACTAGTTTATGAGTAAGTGTTGGTAGCTCTTAAATTCGATCCAGCGCGCAAGTCTAGTAAGTAAAACTTTGATGAAAACTTGGTCCGCTTCTAGTTTCAAAACTTGGACGGAGTTTCCGTATTACATTATCAAAGTTTTGTCAAGTTCATCAAGTTTACAAACTTGTCAAAGTTTCTAGACGAAAAAGTATAATGTAATACAAGCTTAAGTTGAGGTCAATCGGTTAAATAAACTTCGAGAAATAAATTTTTAAAAATTGTCAAAAAAACGCTCAGTTTTGAACTTCAAAAAATTCCCCTAAAGTCAAATTTATTTGGATTGGATCGAAACTTTAGAAAACCTCGTGTCTTATGACCTACTTTCGTATTAAAAATCAAGAACCAAATCGCTAACCTACGTGCACACTTTGGTTGACTCACTCTGTATATGAATATGGTATTTCTTCCTCATGACATTACCCATTTTAAAATTGATCATATTTAATGAAATTGTTAAAATTAGTAATTTGAATGTTGCGAGTAGAAAAAATAGTAAATATGTTGGTTGATGAAGCTTCAACCTCTTATATTATTTATGATTACGTATTTACATATTACCTATCTTTACTTTTTATTACATTATACTCGTAGAGACATACTGTTAGGCATTGGATTGCGCGAAGTGAACTAAGAGAGTAATTATGTGTACTGTTCATCCTGGAAGGGCTCGTGTAACCACTGAAGCTGAAGATGTTGCGATTCACCAAAATGCGAATGAACTAAGATTTGTTTCATCAGTTCAGATAATCTAGGACTGAGGTGTAGTGTAAGAACCATCCGACGTTGACAATGCCGCCGCACGATTAGCATTTTGCCAACAAAATCTTAACACAGACTGGTCAAATGTTATATTTACTGACGAAAAATCATTTTCGACATTCCAAGAAGCCACCGTCCAATTATGGAGAGCAAAGGGAACGCGTTATGACGTTAAAAACGTTCTTCCAAATAAAACTAGTGGACGAATTAAAGCAAGATTAGGAGGTTGGATGTGTAACGATGGTCTCGGGGAAATTTCAGGAATTATTCCTCCTAGGTTTAATTCAAGAGAATACATACGTGTATTGTTACCGACCATAAGGGTAATATTTCTCGAAGCAGAAATCCAAAAATAGTTTTGGTGCAAGATAACTGCAGTATAAACCCCGCCCAAATTGTAGACAAATGGTTTGATGAACACCCCGAAATTTAATTGCTACCATGGTCAGCTAAATCGCTCCACTTAAATCCCATTGAAAATTTGTGGGCTGACATGGTAATAAGTTGGAACGACGTTGGTTTCAATGGAGTAAGAGACAGAATTTTACCAGAACTAACAGAGCATATCAAGTCATCGTGGGAATCACTCCCAAATTCTTACATTTTCGAAAACCTTGTAAACAGTATGAGGTGGCGTTTAGAAGAATGTATTAATAGTAATATATTACGCATAATACTAAGGCGACAAAATTCCTATATCACTCATGAAATTTAAAACTTGGACACCACAATTTCTGTAAACAAAAGTTTGCACTTGTGAAGTGGGCTTAAGGGTATCATTTACAATTCTAACAGCAGGTAGTCTCAGCAGGGGTTATCTTATAGAAGGACTGTAGAATGAATCATTACACTAAGCACGTTTTAGAAAATAGGTAATTTACGTTGCTTACTTAATTTTTTTCTTTAAAGAATATATTTGAAGGTATCGCTAATTAAACACCATAGCTCGATTAATTATCGAATCAAAATTTTGTTTAGGAAATGTTTACAAAATAAAATTAGAAATAATTTTGATTTAAAAACGTCTCTACAAGCAATAACTTTTAAATTAAATCAAAAACTAAACATGGTTATTTGGGTTGACTGATTATTATTTATTTTTAAATAAATCTAACCTACTAATTATTGTAAGTTATTAAAAAAATCATTAAACTCTCTATTCATAATATTTAGTCCTTACAAAATGTATATTTTATGACGTTTCATTTTTTTCTGTAGTTAATATGAAAAGTGAAAATAAAAACTAAGGCAATTCTTATTGTCAACGTATATATTTAGTTTTTGACAAGAATTTATTACATAATTATAATTAAGATACCAAGTTATAGTTTAAAATTAAATGAAAACTTTTTTTTTTTAATAAAGTTATTACTATATAAATAAATATAAGAAATCAATAATGGGTGTGACTCCATTATTATTGATACATTTCTTAGCAATAACATACACGTTCTTGGTTTTTAAGTTGTCATAAATTTGATATGATATAAATTTGTGTTTCTAATATTACATCACAAACTAATCTTTATTCGCCAAAAATTGTTGCTTAAGTTGTAAAGCTTCGTACACACCTGAACAACAAACCGAGCAACAAACATAACAACGAACCGAAAGTCAAACAGAACGACAAACGATCTTTTATGATTTCCACAATCCGAACAACAAACGGAACGTTTGTGCTGTTCCCATAATTATTTTCAGTAGTTTTCAGTTCATATATATTTATTATTGAGAAGAGAAAATTGCGGAAAACAAGAAGATAGTGCCAACCAAATTTTTACGCACAAAGAAGAGTAAAAAATTATAATTTACTTCGCTTTTTTTTATTTTGAAATTTCCCGCCCAAATGATGCTAATAGGGACATCATTTTTTTCTTGCATTCTTAAACACTGATTAATTTAAAACATTTTTCTTCTGTCAACTCCATAATATTACCTAAAACACAACAAACCCACAAAAGGGAGGACAAAAAATAAATAATTTAATTCTCCCGCATAAGTTTGTTCGCCGTTTTGTTTAGATTCGTCCAAACCTGCAAACGCATTCGCGCGCATTTTCTTTGATGTCGGAGAAAAACCGACAAGTTGCGGGAACGCCGCAAACCGTTCGTGGAACAATCAGGACTTGCGAATCTGTTCTAAAATTCGTACGTAGCACCGTCCAAATTAATGTTCCGATTGCCGTTCGGTTCGTTGTTCTGTTTGTTCCTCGGTTTGTTGTTCAGGTGTGTACGAAGCTTTACAATAAGCATATTAATATGAACTATATCTTATGAAAGGAGAGTTATGTAACTATAATTAACGACTTAACGTTACGTTAGTAGATTCCATTTACTATTTACACATATTTTTTGGAACATTCGATAATTAACTATCGGGATATGATGACCCTATACTTCGCAGGTTACAAGCAAATAACTTGAGCTGTTACCCTGGCCAGCAAAAGCCCAGATTTTAACATTATCGAAAATGTTTGGGCTCGAATACTTGCTGTTATCCGAAGACAACAAGGGCCAAATTTTATACCAGTAAACCGTAATGCACTAATTGCAGCCATTGATACCGCATGGGAAACGATTAATATTAATTATATTGATACCTTGATAGCGTCAATGAGCAGACGCCTCCAAGAATGTATCAATAATAATGGAGGTCACACCCATTATTGATTTCTTATATTTATTTATATAGTAATACCTTTATTTAAAAAAACGTTTTCATTTAATTTTAAACTATAACTTGGTATCTTAATTATAATTATGTAATAAATTCTTGTCAAAAACTAAATATATACGTTGACAATAAGAATTGCCTTAGTTTTTATTTTCACTTTTATATTAACTACAGAAAAAATGAAACGTCATAAAATATACATTTTGTAAGGACTAAATATTATGAATAGAGAGTTTAATGATTTTTTTTAATAACTTACAATAATTAGTAGGTTAGATTTATTTAAAAATAAGTAATAATCAGTCAACCCAAATAACCATGTTTAGTTTTTGATTTAATTTAAAAGTTATTGCTTGTAGACGTTTTTTAAATCAAAATTATTTCTAATTTTATTTTGTAAACATTTCCTAAACAAAATTTTGATTCGATAATTAATCGAGCTATGGTGTTTAATTAGCGATACCTTCAAATATATTCTTTAAAGAAAAAATTAAGTAAGCAACGTAAATTACCTATTTTCTAAAACGTGCTTAGTGTAATGATTCATTCTACAGTCCTTCTATAAGATAACCCCTGCTGAGACTACCTGCTGTTAGAATTGTAAATGATACCCTTAAGCCCGCTTCACAATGTGCAAACTTTTGTTTACAGAAATTGTGGTGTCCAAGTTTTAAATTTCATGAGTGTACCTATCTATTAACTTATTTATTATCTTTTGATTGTATACATTACGAATTAAATTCTATTCAGGTTATTTGTTCATATTTGAATTTTTCAAACAAGTCGTAATTAATAGAACATTTACCTTAATATAATTTAAATAAGTACTGTTATCGAACGTTAAAAACATTAAATTTACTGAAATAAACACTTAAGCCATTGTAAGTGTTAAGAGTTTTATTTAAGAATTCAAAAGAAAATCATAAAAACTACACTGATAGATAAGACACCCTCAAGCTTTGCGTTTAGACTGTAACTGTTAGGGCAACCCAAAACTGATCATTTTCATAGACCCGAACTGTATAGTTAAATTAGAAATTATCCATTCATTTGCAACATAAAAGGAATTCTAAAATATTTGATTAATTCTTTTTTTCCGAAACAATGTGGCCATAACTCAGAAAAACAGAGATAGGATAAACAGACCAATAAGAAAACTTTTGGTTATTTTTTGGTAATAGTATGAATTCCATTTGTTCAATGTTGATATGGTCTCATAACTTTCCACCATAAAAAATAAGTAGACCCAAAGAATCCCTCTAGAATTGTTTTGACAATAATAGAAGAATAGAACATCGCCTTGATGTATTGTTTGCAGATAAATATAGGCGACCTTACGATACGTATTGTTTATCTAAATTTGTTTAAAGTCGAAAGAGATTAAGTTAGGCGCCAACCGGTACAAATTTGTTTTGTATGTTTAACCCCGAATCGAGAAAAAATAAAGCATCCCATAAATGCGGAAAACGGACTGAAAATCAAAGCTCAACCGTGTTAAATAAAAATATATTATAACATATTATTCGTCGCGATTTTTTAATCAGCGTTACTATACTTTTATATACGCATGTAGTACTCGTATATGTACCGTATCATTTGAAAGGGATTGCAGAATATAAGCAAAATATAACAACAATGTACCAACTTATTATATGCACGCTATTAATATTACGGATGAGGGCATTGAGTAATAACTGAGTTTCATTTAAAATTAAGTGACGACATATATTTTTTTAACTTTCCTTTAACAATCGGATGACACTCCGTTATTTCTTAATGTACAAATACAAAATAGGTTCTAAGGAGTACAATTAATAGTATCTGTGTCAGGCGCCTAAACCGTCAAATTTTTATCCTGGATTATCGACAGTCGTGTCTAGAGTCTAGACGTTCCTTTTTTGCTAAATAGTACCGTTACGAAAACTGGTATTTTATTTTGATAAACATCCTAGGCACCGTGGGCGTCAAAACTGATTAATTTTTGCTTCCTGTAATTATCGCGTTTTAAACCTTCGTACGATTACGTGTATTTATATAACGGGTGTGTTTTCATTCCACATCTTATAAATAAGATCAGACTGTATCTAAAGGTCTAAACCGAAAATTCTGATGAACCAATTTTTTTTTCACTTTTTCCGACGAATTAGAGGTAGGTAGTACGTTACTTTTAATGCAGACCGGCTGCCCGCACGTTCGTACGTATACAGGGTTTTTCGCCGAACCCGTCCATTAAAAGTTTTTGGTATGTACCTAATTTAGAAACGCCTTTAAAAATTTGAGTTAAATTTGGTTTCAGGTGTACTTTTTTCTAAAATATTTCTGTCACTTCCGGTTTAACCGGAAGTTGTTGTTCAAATAGAACGTCCTATACCACATTCGCCTCGGTTTTTCTACGAGAAATGAAAAGGGTTGTGAAATAATGTTGAGCGCAGTCATATGTGGGTTCTTGAAGGGCATATTCCAAAATTATTTTCGAATATACAGGGTGGCACAAAAATAAAGTACATATCAAAGTTATATTTTTTCTTATGGAACATCCTATATTTTTTTATATTTTTAGATACTATAGACCAAATAAAGATAAATTTCTGTTACACTTCCTATACCTAAAACTGATCGTTTCTGAGAAATTTTGAGAAATATAAAAATACATAATGTAATTTAAGAATTGCTTACACACTGTAACATGGAACGAGCTGCTCATAATTAAATCTACTGATTAGCTGCAAGGTTACTACCATATAAAAGTTTTATTTCAAAATTATAAATAGTGGTGAAAAAATTGCTCCAAAGTTTAGGCACACATTTTATTGAATAACTGCTTAAAGTTAAATAGAACACCCCATATTTAGTGGCTTATTTCGACGCAAAATTAGATTTCCTTTTATTATTATTATTAAAACAAATGTTACACTTTACAATAAATATAAAATTACATTTGCTAATAAGAATAAGAATTAGTTATTTACTTATAAAAATTGCACCTAGGCAAGCCTGTATGTGCAAAACAGTATGTTATATATTTTAGGAGCTGTAATAGCTAAAGATCTTTCTGTAATGACAAATTTGCGGAAAGGTACAATTAAGGTTCTGTTTGTTATTTGTCTAGTTTCATATGAATGATTTACGTACTGTAATAATGAAGTAGGATATAGTTTATTTTTCCTGAAAATGGTTTTTAGCAGATAATTTTGTGTAATGTTGAGTGAATGTAATGCATTGTTGTAGAGGACTCCCCAGACTAAGATGGCATAGGTTAGTAATGATTCAACAAGCGATTTATACACTAGAATTAGAAGTTTTTTATTTAAAATGTTCCTAATTAAGTAAAATGTATATATTAAACTACGAATTTTTTTATTAAGATTGATTGTCTGCTAATGCCATTTAAGGTTTCGATCGATAACGATGCCCAAATATTTTGTATTTGAGACTTCTTTGATAGTAAACTCAGGATCATTTATAATAATATTGTCAAAATCAGGTGTGTTTATATTAGTAGTTGAGAAAGCTAAGTAACTAGATTTCGCAACATTTAAAGATAATTTATTTTTGTCAAGCCATTTTTCACTAATTTCAAATTATTTATGACTTTTGTCTTAGTGATATTCCAAGAAGGACTATCCACCAGAAGCACTGTGTCATCTGCGTAGGAGATTAACAGACCCCCTGTATTCAGATTTAATGAGGAGTTCATGTATATAATAAATAAAAGTGGTCCAAGTATTGTACCTTGAGGTACACCGATTGAGCTTGTCAAACTATTGCTGAAAACCCCATTTATTTTAGTAGTTTGCTTCCTATCATCTAGATAACTATCAAAAACCCTTAACACGATTCCCCTCACACCATTTTGATCCAATACTTCAAGAAGCAGTTTATGAGGTACCGTGTCAAAGGCCCTGGCAAGATCCAGAAAAACGGCAATGCATTTTAAGTTGTTATCCAAAGAATTTTTGATGTTGTCAATTAATTTAATTATAGCATCTTGACTAGAACGACCTTCTTGAAATCCGAATTGGTTTTTATTTATAATGTCATTTGTCATACAGAAATTATGGTGTCTATCACGTAAACACTTCTCGAAGATTTTTGCAAAAGTCCGAATTTGACTGATAAGTCTGTAATTTGAAATTTCTATTTTACTACCATCTTTATAGATTGGTGTAATTGTGGATGCTTTGAAATGAGCAGGGATTTGTCCTGATTTGAGAATTAAATTTATTATATGAGCTAACGGCTGTGATATTGAATTAAAACTTTTTTTTATAAGGTTAGTAGAAAAACCATCTTGGTCATGAGAATTACTATATTTTAAGCTGTTGATATGCAAAATTATTTCATTTTTCGTAACTGGTTTAAGATACATTGAGTTTAACGCCATTGGGTACTGTATTTATACATCATTTGCAGAGTTCTTTATTTTTTCAGATAGTTTTTGCCCCACTTCACTAAAATATTTGTTGCCATTTCAGTTTCGTTTAAAAATTTTGTTATTTTGATCTGTTAAAACTATATGAGGGCTCCTATATATTATGCTTTTACTATTTTTTAATAATAGTAGGCTTTGGCCAAAATAGCGTTAATTAATTCGAAAAAAAAAATGATTTGACAGTGACACTACTTGTTAGTCAAACCATTATTGTCGTTTAAAGTAGTTTAAAATTGTTTTTCGAGATTGTTACATTTCATTAGTTAAAATTAGAACTTATCCCCTAGGAAGAACGAATTGATATGATCTTGGTAATCGGTCAGTGTGAAGAAAACTGCTTATTAGCGTCAAAACTGTATGCCCAAAGGTATCCTCAAAGGCATCATCCTAATAAGCGTTCATTGAAAAAGTTGTTGCAGCTTTTCCGAAGATCAGGCAGTGTGTCTTATACTTAACCCAAACGACAAAAATGGGTTACCGGAAATGAGGAAAATGAATATGTAGTGATGGAATCTCTGGTAGAAAACCCTCAAGCAAGTCACCGAAAAATAAATGAAGCAACTGGAATAAACAGACCGGGCATCCAAAGAATAATTAAAAAACACAAATTTTACCCGTATCACATACAACTACATCAACAACTCTTTGAAGAAGATTATGATCGACGACTGAATGTTTATGGGTTTTAGAAAAGTTTGGTGATGATTTTTTTGAATACGTGCTTTTTTCCGATGAGTCCAGTTTTCATAACAACGGATTAGTTAATATACATTACTTTCATTACTACAGTGACGAAGATCCTAATATTTGTAGAACCCTTGATCACCAGCACAGATGATGTGTTAACCTGTGGGGTGGAGTAATCGGAACGCAAATCATAGGTCCATACTTTTTTGATAGCCACTTAAACGGCGCCATTGATTAGGAACAATTTGCCTATACTATTGGAAACTATTCCACTTACTATTCGTCAACGAATGTGGATGCAGCTAGATGGTGCTCCTGCACACTTTCATAGACGCGTTAGGAATGAATTATATGGGCAAACTTTAGAGCAATTTTTTTCACCACTCTGTATAATTTTGAAATAAAACTTTTATATGGTAGTATACTTTAACCTTTCAGCTAACCAGTAGATTTAATTATGAGCAGCTCGTTCCATGTTATAGAGTATAAGCAATTTTGAAATCACATTATGTATTTGTATATTTCTCAATATTTCTTAGAAACGATCAGTTTTATGTATAGGAAGTGTAACAAAAAACTTACCTTTATTTGATCTATAGTATCTAAAATATAAACAAGTATAGAATATTCAGAAAAAACTTTGATAAGTACTTTATTTTTGTGCCACTCTGTATATTCAAAAATACTTTTGGAATATGCTCCTCAAACACCCACATATGACTGCGCTAAAATTATTTTCCAACCCTTTTCATTTCCCGTAGAAAAAAATATAATTTCATTTTTAGATTCGGCGTGAACTTCTAAACGCATTTTATGTATAATGTCCTATACTTATATTTACCGTTTTTTAAATTTCTGACTGAATGAAAAACGTTCCTCATGCAACCAGTTTTGGAATAGAAGATTTCTTTAGTTTTTGAAAATTTGATCCTCGTATTTGGCAAAATGTTGAAAAAAGCTTCCTAAGTTTACATTTTTGTAATTTTATTGTATACTTTTTTACCGGGTATTCAATATTCCGTGGCAAACATTTGCATTCTCAAAGTCCGTAAAGTCATTTTTTTTTAAATGGGATACCCTACCCTGCAACTTTGTTATCAAGTCCAGGACTTAATTCTGTATCAAATTGTATTTAGGTTACTTATACCTATTCTTCGTATTATTCGAGATAATTAGGTTATCCGCGCAGTTAGTTGTGGAAATACATTTATTGTTTTGCTATAGCTAACTACGCGGCGGTAAAAAGTTTAGCCGCATCAATTCGATCGTTTCGAAAAGACTTAATTATCTCGAAACTGGTCAGGGATAGGTATAGGTAATCTTAATAGAATTTGATACAGAATTAAGTCCTGGATTTTATAACAACTTAAGTTACAGGTTTATTGTTTCTACCTTCTGAGCGGCTTCGGTGCAGGTTTGCGGTTCGGTTAATAGCCCCCGAGTATGAATGGCCCCTCAGGTGGCGCCAGTGATTTACCTTTACACGAAGGTTTGTACGATGTTGCCTCGACGTCCTACTAGAGTGGACGATTCTATACGGTAGCTCGATTTTAGCGTATCTTAGATGTCGTAGATACTTTAAACGTGACGGGCTTCGTTAGAATGGCCCTCGAGACAGAGGTTACGATAGGAAATTTAGAGTGCTAGGTGATAGTGGCGTCTTATGCAACGACCGGACGCGAATCGCCTGATGCAAGAGCGAACAAGACAGGCGACGGGGTATGCGCACGTTCGTCCGCGGCAAATTGAATTGCGGGTGAGTATTAGTGCGTTTAGAAATAAGATTAATGATTATAGTAATTAATCAGGTATCGGTTTTCAGATCAAAATCGGGCGGCGGTCAACTTATTCAATATCAGGTACAGGCTGTCGGTCGGTTTATTTAGCAGGTCTGGGTATTTCAAATTTTTCCCATTCTTATTAGAAGTGGAGCGGGTACCGCGAGAGAAGGGATCCTAGTGCGAGAATGAGCAGGAGTGGGTGACGTAAAGATAATTTCCTTCATCATAAAAACGTCACCAACCTATGATCATTACACCGTTTTAAAAAAATGACTTTTCCGACATTGAAAATGCAAATGTTTGCCACGGAATGTTGAATACCCTGTATAAAGACAATAAAAATTACAAAAATATAAACTTAGGACTCATTTTCAACATTTCGCCAAATATGAGGCTAAATTTTCAAAAACTAAACAAATATTCTATTCCAAAACTGATCACGCAGGAGGCGCGTTTTAAAGTAAAAAAATCTCAAAAACGTTTAGATATAGGAATAGGACATTATACATAATGCGTTCAGAATTTCACGCCGACTCTAAAAATGAAATAATTTATACGACCAGTGACTATATATATATCCTAGACTTTCAACCGCTTTAATTGGGAACCAACACCGATAGATGTCATGTTCATGTTTACGGAATCTTTGTTATATATTTCAATAATTAAATACACCAATAAACGAATTCAAATGATTTTTTTAATAAAATTTTCAATGTTTATTAAATGCTTTATGGTTACGCCACTGTAAGTGGCGATGCGACTCTTATTGGTCCCACGACATCTATCGGTATTGGTCTCCAATTAAAGCGGTTGAAAGTCTAGGATATATAGTCACTACTAGACGTTCCATTTAAAATAAACAAGTTGACAACAACTTCCGGTTAAACCGAAAATGACAAGGGGTTGAAAATATTTTAGAAAAAAAGTACACGCGAAACCAAACTTAACACCAAATTTTTAAGGTCGTATCTAAAGTACATCCCAAACTTGAATAAACGAGTTGGGTGAATAACACTGTATAATCACAATATTTAAGTTATATGGTCCGATTTTTTATTAAAGAAAGTGATACATGGTGTTATACCGGAGATCTGATTAGGTTTTGGACGTAATCCGTTTGCGTCCACACCCGGACCGCGGAAGGTCCGAAAACTAGACTATAATGATAATAATTTATTCGAATAATCTACAAGTCAAAATCAATTAAAAAGTGAATTTTTTATTTCACACGTACTCATTGTCTTATTTGATTAAAACCTGCTGTTTGTGAGTATAGACAAAAGTTATGGAAATTTTAATTTATTCATGAACTTTTTAATTCATTGTGCAATTAAAATGCATATTGGTTTTGATTGATTCGCAATTGGTTGAGAAGTTTTTAAACTAAACAATTTAAGAAATAAAACAAAATGCGTGGGCAAGTCTACAGTTAAGATGTCAATGTAGGATAAGCTGCATTGTTTTGATATACCTTAATCTTCTTAGCGAGTAAGTTTCAATGAATGAAAAGTGCTTTAAAAATAACAAATACAAATTTAAATTTGCATTGTTTATTAATCTTTTGAAGATAAAAAGGAAATTATCGCTGCAATTGAAGGTAATTCATTGCCATCAAGAAGCAATAAAAGAAGAACTGCTGATCCATTTATTCGTATGGTATATTTTCTTTATTCTATTATGATGTAAGTATTATGTATGTGCCCAGAAAATCAGTATAAACCTGTATAGTGTGGTGACGAAACCGTCATGTTTAGGTTTTAGTGGTCATTGTGGATGTTGAACAAACGTCAATTTTTGTGCGTTTTTTTATAATGAATGCAAAGTATTTAGAAACAAATATGGAAAACTTTTTTATTATTGGTTTTTGGAAAAAAAAGTTACTCTTGATAAAAAATTTTATAATACGAAAGAATGTTATAAAGAAACGTTGTTTTATATTAAAAGTTATACCTAAATATTAAACTACAGCCATTTAGCATAAAATTGAGGTTTGGTGATTATTTACTATTCCTATTACTTACTCTGGCTTGATACATTTAACGTAATCTATGATGCACTGACATGAAATATTTGATACTGTAAATCTCCGAGTAATATGGAGGATATGTCGAAGCTTTAGTAGTACCTTACAGTACTTCATGGTCAACAAGAAAAACATGTTGTTCCTGAGAATCACCACTTGGATTTCCGCACCTGGTTTCCGGAATTAAACGTCAAAACGTACGTCAATTTTCTTTAGAGTTTTTTTTTCTCGTGTGTGTTTTTTAGGAGTTTTTGGTGCAAATATAAAATATGGAAGGTGATCAGTACCTTACAGTACTCCATGGTCAACAAAAAAAACATGTTCTTCCTGAGAATCACCACTTGGGTTTCGGACCTGGTCATCAAGACCCTCCTGGATAATTAGGAAAAATGTACAACACAATTTCACAAAACACAATCACATTACACACTTAATTAATATTATTACATGTGAATACTAGGGTGGGTAAGGGTTGGCATGTTTAGGTTTTAGTGGTTTTCCTAAACCATAAAGTAAATGCTTTGCCAAGGCGAACCAATCCACAATTGCACACGGTTTCGTCACCACATTGTACTGATCTTCTGGATCACCATACATAACACTTACATCACAATACAATATTTAAAATGTACCATACGATTAAATAAATAAATAAAAAGTAGATTGAATTAAAATGTAATTTTGTTTCTTTCTGTATAAATATGTGATGTTTGTTTACTAAATATTTTTTGTATGGATTTTCTTATTTCTAAAATAAATAATTATTACGCATTCGTTACGTATTTAAATTGCAAGATTAACATATGGAAAGATTATCATATTCTTAACAGATAAGAAGGATGAAAAATTCAGTATTGAATTTTATAACTGCAAATATTTATAATGTAAAACGTTAATAATCACCAAACCTGAATGTTAATGCTAAATCGCTGCAGTTTCATATTTGAATATAGTATTTAATTCAAAACAACTTTTTACTATAACATTCTTCTGTATTGTAAAAAAATTACGGTATTTCGATCTTTACTACTTTTTGTCAAACCTCGTATACAGCTTAAATTAATTGATATTTGATGATTGCATATTAAGCTTTGGACCATGCAGAACTTTTTATCAAGAATAACTTTTTTTCAAAAACAGATAATAAAAAAGTTTTACACATATAGTTGCAACTTAAGTAGACACACTGTATAGAATAATAAAGTTAATTGGTTCTTATACATAAAAATCTTCTGGATGTAAAACAATTAAATATTCTCCTCATTAACTAGCACCAAAAAATAGTAAAATAAAGTTACATTAATAATTTTTTCTTTCAATCCACTTTCAAAACCATTTTACTGTCCTGTACATAAACCGAGACATAAACCGTACAAAAAATTCACAGAGTATATCACGATATTGAATTTTTTTAATAATTTCTCTTAAAAACTAGTGTGTTCTTTTGTTCGAATAAAGTAGTGTAATTATGTTTTAAAATGTCTAGCGCTCGAGTTATAAATTAACGAAAAGAAGAAAAGAGTATAGTGGTAGCGAAGATGGGATCATTTGACGAGGAAATATAATGGTTTTAAAATAAAGAAAACCAAAACAGTAAGTTGACGAAAAACAAACAAGATTCAGTCAGAAACGGGAGGAAATTATAGAAAAAAGACAAGAGAACAAACAAGAAATACGGTAGAAATAGGCTATCTAACGATAAATCGAATAAAAGATGGAATAACAAAGTAGGGAATCTAACACAAAAACTAATAGAGAAAAATAATAATTCGAAAACGAACACAGCAACGGCAACTGTATTATCAAAAAAAATAATAATATGCAAATCGCTAAAGAAAAAATTAGCAACATGGAATATTAAATACAAGTGAAAAAGAAATAGAATTAGAAAAAGAATGGATATATTAGGAACAAAAGAAGTAAAGAAAAATGGAAGAGGGTTATTATTAAAAATATACAGGGTGTATCACGAGGAGTTCTGATTTGAAGTCATAGAAGGCATAATTTTATTAGAGTTTTGAAATTACACTAGTAGTGGTTTCCGAGAACGTTAAGTTCGAGTATAATAATACCCGAGAATCAGACACTTCCATCTTCTTATAGTATTTTTATTTAATTTTATAATTTTATAATTTGGATACCATATGTTATATCTAAAATTAACCATTATTGAAATATATATTGTTTTTTTTTAAATTTTTTAAAAATACCGAGTTTCAAGAAATAACGATATTTCTATTATTAATAAAGTTACTGTGTTCTGTAACTGTAACCAGCAAAAGAAGCATGCCTTGCAAATCAATCCTTCAGGTTAACTTAATCGATAACCCTTACAGGGTGTTCTAAACTCAGAAGCCAACATGCTTAATAAAAATCATTTATACATTGCTTATTTTTAATAGAACACCAGTATTTAATGATGATTGTGTAATTATTATTGTTTTACTGCAATAAATACGTTCTCTGCTTGACGTTTCGCTAACCATGCTGTTAGCTTCTTCAGAAGTTAGTCTAAAGACTGATGTTGTTGTCTTCTGCTTCTCGTTATATACCTATGTTCCGCTACGGTTGGTTGATGTCGATCAGTGACGGGTGGTTGGTTTTCGATGATTGGTTGATCTTCTGTTTGGTGTTGACTAATTTTGTGGTGACATTTGTTTTCTTTGTTTTTGTGAAGAGTTAGTTTCCACGTGTTGCTTAATCGGTAATCATCTTCTCGATTGAAGTTGTTTTTGCTTTTCATAATTTCTAAGGATACTCTGATTATCTATGGATAGTAGTTGTTAGTCCTTGATAGAACTTTAGCTTTCTCGAAGTTGATAATGTGTTTTCCTTTTTCGTGTAGATGTTCTGCGATTGCTGATTTATCTACCGCTCTGGACTTGGCGACTCGGTGATGTTCTTTTAATCTACATTTTATGTTGCGTCCGGTTTGACCAATGTAGACCTTTCCACATGAACAATCAATTTGGTAGACCCCTTTTGTTGAGAGTTTCGGCAGGTTATCTTTATTAGAAGGTAGTAGTTGCTGGATTTTTCTAACCGTTCCAAACCTGACACCGATATTCTTCTTCTCCAATGATTTTCTTAATTTGTCAGTTACTCCAGCAATGAATGGCAAACGAGCGTAGGTAGTGACCAAAAATTAATCAACACCAAATAGAAGATCAACCAACCATCGAAAACCAACCACCCGTCACTGATCGACATGAACCAACCGTAGCGGAACATAGGTATATAACGAGGAGCAGAAGACAACAACATCAGTCTTTAGAGTAACTTCTGAAGAAGCTAACAGCATGGTTAGCGAAACGTCAAGCAGAGAACGTAGGAAGGAAGGACGAACACGGCTCAACCCGGAAGATAATAATCTTAGTGACAACAGCCGCGAAAGTTTACATTCATAAATTTGACTATTGTCTGATATTTTTCCTACTTTCTACTTTATGGTAAGGCAAAGTTATAACTAACACAGCCACCTTAACCAATTTGAAAAACAATCAGTAGCTCTGTCATTTTTGACTGTAAGATCAAAAATAATGGGACACTTTTTGTTCAGTATTCAATTTTCTATCGATTGAGAATATTGTATACAGGGTGTCCCATTTCAAAATTAATGAAACAATTTGACATAACTCGCGAACGCGATTGTTCGATTTTTATTCTGTTTTCACCATAGTGATGAGAGAAACAAATGCCTATTTAACCGACACTGTAGCTCTAATAATAACAAAGTTAGCAATAGTGCCGACTTAAGTTTGAAAACCCTGTATATCTATGATCATTTTATTCAGAAAATTATTCTGCACCTATCTGTATTAGCATTCCCTATAGCTATCCTATCTCTTGTCAGTTAGAACAAATTGAAATTAAAGCATTAAAAGTTTACATAATATTATTTTCATTTTATTTTACATTTTTTATGCCGGGAAATGAACTAAACAACAATCTTTCAATATAATACAATTATTGTATTAAAGAAAATAAAGAAAAATAATTTACATACTAACTAAAATTTGCAAAAATCAAATTGATTTAATCTCCATAAAGGTCTAATTGACGCCTTACGTGGGATTACATTGTACACGTAGTTCACTGCGTTTTACGAATCTAATTTTTGTCACTTCGATTCAAGTAGTTAGTATATGGAGTCATTTGTCAATCATTTAAAAGCGTACGTAGTATTACACTAGAAAAAACGGCAAATGACGCTAAATGTGCTTTAGATCATATCTGTATATAATGTATACAGCGTAAAGACATTATGTGGTGCGATGAACTAACAATTCTCTTATTATTCTTTTTGTGTCATTAAAGGAAACTTAATTACTTATAGTCATTATGAGTTGACCATGGACCGCCAAATACCTGTAATTGTGTCTTATAATGAAGGTTAACAATTTTGAATTGTCGCAACCGTTTCAAAAACATAATCCAACGTAAATGTAATTTATGGATTATAGATTAATCCATAGCATACCAATAGTAGAATCAATCATAAATATAATATTAATTTTAAATTACTTAAGTTATAATCAGAATACATGAAATGAATAAAATTGACACTTCCTCAATTCTTGTATGTACTATTTATTAATATATGAAAGCAAAGCGGAACGTTGGTCTGTCCCAGTTTTCACTTTTTAAAAAGATGTAATTAAAAAATTAAATAAACATTCGTTCCGTTCTAGATTTAGTAAATTTCAATTACATTATCAAACTATAGATGAACATAGGTACACTAGGTACTACTTATTCGCCATTTGTGTTGATAAGTTTAGCCTAAGAGCACCTAACCTAATTATTACACTCTACGACTTCAAATTTATTTATTAATCAAATACAGCAAAATAGGAAAAATGTTACGAAAAACATGTGTCGCAACTACTTTTTGTTGCACTCAAAACATTTGCTCAGTCGGCTGCAATGTTTTTCTTCTTGCGGCCTGTGGTGCGGCATAGTCTAGTTGTGACAATTGTTTTTCAATGTATACTACTATTTTTAAAGTAATTTCTCCATATTTCATGTAACTAATTACCAATTTCCATGGCCAATTGGACTAATTCTATTTAACTAATATGAAGTTTTGGGTAGATACTAACAATGAATTCATTTATCCGTAAGGGCGTTTTTTTTATGGTACATAGATACCTACCACTTCAGAAAAATAAAAACAAAACCTGTGTTATCTTTAGTGCTTACTTTCAAAACGTATCTTGTTTATTTTAAATAACCGACTTTATTCTTTCTCAGAAGAGACAAATTGTTTATATTATCGAGATTAATTACAAATACTATATCTATATATAAATTTATACTCGGGAAAAGGCTTAGTAGTATAGTTACAGCCGCAACAAAACAAGTAAAGGCAAGACAACTAAGTATGGTTTTTTGTGTAACGGGTTGGGCTAAACGATATAAAAATTAAAATTAGTTTCAATTCTATTCTAATTTAGCCTACACTTCCGGTTACCGAAGAAAGTTAAATATTTCGAACGATTTTTAAATTAACAACCACAAACGTTGAAAAGATTAGATAATATGCGTCACCACTATTCTAGATTGATAACTGGTTTCAAAATTTTGCTTAATTGGTCCACTTATGTGAAATTTAACGCACCTTTTTCTATATTCTATCAACGTAGAATTTCAATGGAAAACAAAATAATCTTTTGAGTTTATTAGATTAAGATTGATAAACTCACCGCTGATTCTCGGACGAATCTGTTCACAGTTTATAATCCCAATTGGTTTTCTTATTTCTGAAATTACTTTCGGCGGTGTTTTGCAATGGGTCACCTCATTAAAATTAACGTAAGGGGCCGCCAATAACATTATTTCTTCTTTTTTCACTAATGCGAGCTGAGTACAGCCCTAAGTAATATTTTCACTAACTTTTTCTTATTAATGTTCTTATAATGAAGCGTTCGAAATTTGCTCCGATTTCTCCTTTTTTTCAATTTTCAATTAACGCGTGTATTTGACGTCTCTAATTGTCACGGACGTATGTAAGACTAACACGACCGATCCGAAGTTACAATCATTTACAATTGCGAGTGAGACATACAAGAGATAAACGAGCGAGTGTCGCTATTATCTTTTCTCGCTCTTACCCCCTCTTCTTAAACCACTAATTGTAAGAATGAAAAGTATATGATTGCTGTGCTCTTAGGCAATATTACATTGTATAATGCCGTATAATAAAGAAATCATTAGATTATGATAATTACTTTATGCTAATGTTATTTCAGGTTTCTGTTTGAATTATTGTTTAATTCGTTATATGTATAACATCTCTTTTTCATTTTTTATTCGTTGATTCTTTTGGGTTTATAATGTTTCTTTTATTTATGCAATTTTAAAACCATTAATTTCAATTTTCTTTTGTTATTTTCTGCTAGAAGACGAAGGTGTGCCCAATGTAATATAATTATTGAGTAATACCTATAACAATTTTATAATAATTTTATGTAGGACGTTTTACTTACGTTGGTCCTTGTCATTTCATGTGACGTCATCAAATAGAGAAGTGGCGTTTTTTTTTAGGCGAGTAATACTTCCATATACCCAGCGCCGGCCTAAGGCGTATGAGACGTGTGCGACGGCACACGTGCGGTTATCTGGAGGGCGCCGAAAGGTGAAAAAAAATAATAAAAACCTTAGATTCTTACATAGCAACAATTTAAGTGTAATGGAATTTGTATAACTTTTGTTTAAGAAATCAAATGTTTCTTGACAGAACATATATACGCTTCAATCGCTCCTCTTTATTGGTTTGATGAACGAACAGTTGGTAGTTGTAGCACGTTGTAGAAAAGTGAGCCACAAAACTTACAGATTGTTTCGTTTGTATTGCGTCGGCACCTCGGGTTGTATCTCACCACTTCTTCTATCTGCTGTCTCGTGTATACATGTGATACCCTTAAGCCCGCTTCACAATGTGCAAACTTTTGTTTACAGAAATTGTGGTGTCCAAGTTTTAAATTTCATTAGTGTACATATCCGACAAGCACTCTGGGATCTGCACGAAAATAAACCATTTGAGGACGAAGTTAGAAATGAAGCAAATTCCTTGTCGGAAGCAATTGAAGATTTTGGTTTTAGTATCGTTGATTGCTTGGTATGATGTCTTATTTCAAATAAACATTGCTAGTATGATATTGCAATCAAAGACTGTCAACTTCCCTCAAGCCGTAAATATTTTGAATTCAGTTGGGGATTTTTGAAAGACTTCCGTGAAAATGGATTTCTCAGCTGTTTAGTGAAAGCCAAAGAGCTGGCTGAAGAGTCAGAAGTCGAAGCAAGCTTTAAAACACCACGCGTTAGAAGGAAAAAAATCAATTTAATTACGAAACCAACGATGAAACAATAGTTGACTCTCAAGAGCGTTTTAAAGTTGAATTTTTTATTCCATTAGTTGATACTGCCAATATGGCTTTGCAGGAGAGGTTTGAACAGCTTAAAGCAAAAATATCAAAGTTGAGTTTTTTTGACATTGATAAATTACCCAAGAGAGGACCTTCTTGTTAAATGCGAAGAACTGGAAGACCTACTTTCAGATGGGAATGGCAGTGACATCAAAGGAGCGGAACTGATATCTATTAGACACCTCATGCCAAACAAAAGCACGTTTTAATTTTACGTTCCAAAATCTGGTAGGAGCATAGATTTCTTCATTCGCTAACAAAATTTTATTTCCTACGCACAAGCCTTTGTGGCTTCTGTAGGCGTCATCCCAAGCAAAAATTGTTTGTTTAGTTAATAGTTCTACGAAGAATAAAAATAAGTTTTTTTTTAAACTAACATTAGTCGATTAGTTCATTTTCTTTGTTTTAGGCCGGAAAATGCCTATGCACGTGCTGAACTTTCTTTTGGAAACTGGAACTACAGACGCCTATGTAAATGTATGGGTTGCTTTGCGAGTACTATTCTGACTATGCCAATGTCCGTAGCATCGGCGGAGGGAAGTTTTTCAAAATTAAAACTAATAAAAACCTATCTAAGGTCTACCCTTTCACAAGAAAGACTCAACAACCTTGCAATTTTATCAATTGAAATGATATTTCATCAACTTTAGATTATAATGACCTAATAAGCACATTTTCGGCTGCCAAAGCTAGGAAGATTCATTTCTAAGTGCATGTATACAATGTGACGTACTTTAGTGTATGAATGTACTTTAATCTGTTTTTTAATGTAACCGAAATACTTTTACTGAATATTAATTCAAACAAAGATTTTTCTATAATTAAAAACCGGAATTTATTTTCTACCTGTCAAACCAAAAATAAAATACTAGAATCAGTAACGTGTTTGCTATTTACATAAGTTCAGTACATCACACCCATTGAGACTTAAAAAAATCAGGTACAATATATTTTACTTAACAACTCTCATTGTAAGGGGCGCCAAGTTCATCCTTGCACACACAGAATTTTGCTCTCAGGCCGGCGCTGCATATACCTTTTTCAATATAACAAATAACGTGAGTGAATTTGAAATTTAGGAAAAATTACAACACTGTATAAGTTGAATACCCGATTACAAATACATAAATAGTGCATCAATATAAATTATACTAAAATTACACTTGCATGTGCATGTGTTTTCACTACATAATTAAAATTTGCGAGACAAGATATTATGAATGAAATCACAAACGAAAAACTGCAGTAAACTGAAGTTAACGTTTGTCATACTTTTAAATATTTTTTAGAAGCTGTCGTGTCAGTTTTCTCCAGAACTTTAGCATATTTATACAATTTGGGGAATTATCTTGTGCGCAATACGTTTCTTATAGAAATCGGGTTGGCGCGAAACTGCTACTCCTTTTACTGCTACAGTTACCCACACCACCCTATTGCTATCTTTCTCTAAGTAAAACTTCTATTGTAATTATTAAATAGAAAATACTGTGTGTGTTGGAATTTCTTGTATGCCCATTAGGTTTCATAACCTACCAAGTGTTTTTTACGTACGATACATTTGTACACTAATTAAATTGGCAATCGCAACCAAAATATGAAGGACGTTATCAATCTGAGCTTATTAGAGAATTCGTGTTTTCTTAGAATGAGGCTTAGACAACTAACAATACAGTTTTAATCATTGTGTCAACTATTGTAGACGTTCTTTTTTTAATGTAATTTTTTAATGGTAACAATAAAATCAATAAAAGAAATTTTTTGTTTGTTTTGAAACCTTTTTGAGAACAAAACTTTGTTTATATCAAACATATTGCGTCGAGTATTGTACTTGAAAATTTAATTTGAATAGATCACAAATATCATCTATTTTTTCAAAGTTTATTTTGTGTACGTTTTCATACTTTTCTTCGCATTTTTTCTCATTTGTTCCACGTGGCTGTTTCCAGACTCACATGCTAATTAATTTGTAGCCAACTTTTTATTCAGTCACTATTAAATCATTCTTAATTCCATTTGCTGTGTGGTATTATAGACGTTCGGCGACTCCGCAGATTTAAGGCACGTTTTCTTTTCTTATCGAGCAGAAGACTAAAAACTCTAAGAACCAAGCAGAAAGCCTAGGAAATTAAGCTACTTTCATAGAAGTGAAACATCAGATATAGATAAGCCCTAAACAAACCCCTTTAGAGCGATTTTCAGATTTTTCTTGCCCTTTGAAATTTGTCCTTCTGTGTTAATAATTCATTCTAACAAAGTCTGTCAACTGCTTTACTAATGTTTGGAGACGACTGTGGCCTAAACACCAGATAGCGCGACAATACGCAGAATCTTGTTCTGAAATACTTGAGTCTCGAAATAGAAGTTTTTCCGGTCTCAAAATTAACTACTAATCTTTTTTTTTTTAAACCTGATTAGTCGTCCGATTTGAACCAATTTTTATCTTCGAACACTGTATCTATTTAAAAAACACGTCTATAGCATTTTCTATCACAACCACGTAAAAACAGCGCTTCTTGATCATATTGCCAATAATCTTTTCTGAAACATACTGGCCTTTTGCATCGTCCAGCTGTTTCCAGCAAATCTTCCCAAATATTTTGTTTTTCGACCTTTTGTAACATAAATAACTTTTGAAAGATGTACCTATAATCCCATCAAGTTCATAAAGATTTTTTTTTATATGTTTTAATGTACATATTAAATAAAAAGAAGTATGGCAATAGAGTACCTGCGACGATAACGTAGACACAACCAAACACCCCCACGCATCCACGCACGCGGCGCGCATGTGATTTTACCCTTTAAAAAGGAGAACCAAGACGACGAAAATGCAATTCAGTTCCCGAGCTCTTATAGTAAGGATCTAACTCAACCAGTGGATATCTGCGCTACTATAGTAGGGTAACCGCCTACAAGCAAATACCTGCGCTATTACAGTAGGGTATTGTGCAACATTAGGTCACTCGTACTGATATATAGTAGAGCTTCCCGCAATATAACTCAATGCCCACACATGAGTATACGGAACGACGCATGTTCCGAGCAGCGTATTACAACTGGAAGCGAGCCGCACGAGTACCTCCAGTCCTATCGCCACTCAGCCGGACGCCGCGCGCCATAACCAGACGTCGCCCGAGATGTCCAGCCATGATCCTCGGCGGCGTTTAATCGGGTTATTAACATTATGTATTAAGTGTTTGTTAATAAAAGAAATTATACCTAAGTAAGAATAAACATTAAAACTATCATGCACAACAATGGTGACTCCGACGTGATCTAAACACAAACAATGCAGCGATAGTGCAAATATAACAAAAACAATACCGGACACTACTTCGACCGCAACCGCAAACAGAACGCCCGCGTTACCACCCGTTTACCCCCCTTCTGGCCGGAGCAGCCAGCCGCCTGGTTTGCACAAGTGGAAGGACAATTCAACTTACACGGGATCGTTGACGACGAAAAGAAATATTATTCGGTAGTGAGTAATTTCGATACACGGTACGCGTCGGAAGTGGTCGACATTATTATTTCTCCGCCGACTTCGCTAAAATACGAAAAATTAAAGCGAGAACTAGTGTACCGCCTGTCAACGTCGCAAGAGAAAAAGACTAGACAATTATTAGAGTTCGAAGAACTTGGTGATAGGAAACCTAGCCCGTTTCTTCGACACCTACGAGGGTTAGCCGGTAACACAGTACCAGACGACCTACTGCGAACGATCTGGTCCGGTAGGTTACCACCACACCACACACAAGCCATCCTAGCTACGGTAAAAACGCAACCACTGGATGACGCAGCCAAACTCGCAAACCAAATCTCAGAGACATGGCCCTAGAATATTATGCCTACCACGCCATCTTGCAGTGCCGCCTCGAAACCAACCTAAACAACGAACGAGTGCTTCGAAGTCAGCGCCATCATGCACCAACTCGACGCAATCTCACAAAGGCTGGAAAACGTGGAACACAACAGATCAAGGATTGTGAAAACAATCCCAAGTATTGATTTTACCACAACCGTTTTGTAGACAAAGCTCGCAAGTGCACAACCCCGTGCGACTTCCCAAAAAACCAATAAGCCTGGCTATTGACAAAACGGTAATAGACAGGACGCAACTGCAACACCGCTTATTCATTAAAGACAATCAAGTGCAATACTTGGTGGATACTGGCGCGGACGTATCAGTGTTCCCCAAAAACTCATAAAACACCCCGTTTCAAAGACAGACTTTTATTTATGTGTCGTGAACGGAACAAAATTGTGTACATATGGACTCCATACTAGATGTTTAAATTTAGCTTTAAGACGTGCTTTTACGTGGAATTTCCTAATAGCCGATGTGCCTCACGTTATACTAGGAGCCGATTTTCTCGCTCACTATGGGTTACTAGTGGACATAAAAAACAAGCAATTAGTCGACACCATAACAAAATTGGTTACACAAGGCAAAATATGCAATGTGGACACTCCTTCAGTAAAACTTACATGAGTGAATTAAGTGATGTGTACATAAAACTTCTCAAACAATACCACAACATCACTAAACCTAAGTCACCTAACAGCTCGACCGCCAACGCGACGGTACACCACATAGTCACCACGGAAGGACCTCCTGTTTCTCACCGACCCAGAAGACTAGCACCAGAACGGTACAAAGCAGCCTAAGCTGAGTTTGACAATTTGGTCAACGCTGGAATCATCCGACCTTCCTCAAGCGACTGGAGCTCACCGTTGCACTTAGTACCCAAGAAAAACGGCCAGTTCAGACCCTGTGGCGACTACCGTGGTCTCAGCGCCCGTACCATGCCTGACTGTTATCCCGTACGACACATAGAAGATTTTTCCCACCTGTTAGAAGGCAAGAACATATTCTCCGTGATCGACCTCGCCAAAGCATACCACCAAATTCCGGTAGCAGAGGAAGACATTAAGAAAACCGCCATAACTACACCGTTCGGTCTTTACGAATATGCATACATGTCATTTGGCCTACGGAACGCAGCCCAGACATTCCAACGTTTCATCGACGAAGTCACCCGCGGTCTCGAATTCTGTTTCCCATACATAGACGACATCAACGTGTTATAACACAATCAATTGGATCAACGCACTACCCACAGTAATCCTGGGAATCCGATCAGCCTTCAAAGAAGATATCGATTGTACAAGCGCAGAATTAGTCTACGGTCAAAAACTACGTTTACCTGGATAATTCTTTGAAACAAAAACCGAGAAAATAATACCAAGCGAACTGCTAGACGATTTATACAAAAGATTCAACAACATGATTGCTATCAAAACCGCACACCATCACACAAGCAAAATTTTCATACCTATGGACTTACGAACATGCTCACATGTGTTCGTTCGTAGGGACGCGATAAAAAAACCATTAAGACCAGTTGACGAGGGACCATACCAAGTAATCTCCCGAAATTACAACAACAACACCTTCGTAATCAAACGCAACCAAGCAGCAATTACAATCAGTATCGCAAGATTAAAACCCTCATTCATCGCTCAAACAAATCCGGCAAACAACAAAAGCAAAGTGGTCACGATTCAGCAGGATTCAACTAATGCCCGCCACGGCACAATCAAACTACCAACAACGAGATCCGGTAGGACATACGACTACCCGTTCGCTACAGATAACGTTATCACTGGAAGGGGAGTGATGTGGCGATCGTGTACCTGCTACGATAACGTAGACACAACCAAATACCCCCACGCATCCACGCACGTGATTTTACCCTTTAAAAAGGAGAACCAAGACGACGAAAAGGCAGTTCAGTTCCTGAGCTCTTATAGTGAGGATCTAACTCAACCAGTTGATTCCTGTGCTACTATAGTAGGGCAACCGCCTACAAGCAAATACCTGCGCTATTACAGTAGGGTATTGTGCAACATTTTGGCAAAAGCGTTGAAATGCCTTATAACATATATGACATTTTCAGAAAATAATTTAGGTTATAAATTGTAAAAACGAATTTAGATTATCAATTTAAAATCTATAATGCGACGTTAATTAAAAACTTACCTTTTGAATACTACGATTCTGGCTCAAAGTATTGACAATCAAAACCGTAGACTCAGATTGTTTCAAAAACTGGTTCTACATTTACTCATGTCATTCTCGCAGAATACCAACAAGTTTAGCATATTTTGTTTTTCTTAAATGGAAACTTTATCAGTTTCCCTAGTAAAGAGAAAATCATAATATTTTATTGGTACACGAATAATCACGTACAACCGTTGGTTATTCGGATAGAGTATACTTATCCCCTTACATGGCATTGTTTACTGCTCATTTACCGCCACCTCCTACATAACAGTGACAACAGTATGTCAACGGTAGTCATAATACCTTTCTTTGTTTAAACAGATAAAAACAATTGTAAGTGTATTGTATTTAGGTTTACACAACAAAATTAACCAAATAAACAAAATTAATTATAAACCTGCAAAAATTGTGGTATACTTCTGTAATTAATAAGAAATAAGAATAGCGTAACGGGAAATACCGAATCCCGAAGTAATACGAAAGTAAATATAAAATTGTTTTAAATTATTGAATTATAAAAATCATAAATAAAAAAGCTAGGCAAAATAGTTATACTTAATATTAATAAAATATACGTAAGTAAATATTTCATGAACGAAAACAAACACAGCAAAAATTTGAAGAAACTTCAATGAACGCTTTATGATGTTTCATCACAGATAAATATATCTGGTTTCATAAAGATAAAGTTACTTTGACGACAGTACCATCTGTCATGTAATAGTGCGGCGAAAGTGTGATAGACTACAGGCCTGTATTAAAAATTGATGGGTCATTTAAATCACTAGAAGACCTATGTAAAAAGATAGAAGGGCATAAAATAATAAGATTAAGCACTATGCCGTCACTTGTAAGCTGTCCAACTGAGTGCAGGTGAGAATTAAAAAGCACAGGTAGAGCGGGTACATTTTGGTCATATATTTTGTACGGCATTCTTACCATCAATCGATCCATGAAAAATAATGAGAAAACGTGAGTGCGTACAAAAACAGTCGGGCACAAAGTCGGAAATTTTTTTGATTTTCCGCGGCAATTTTCAGGGAAAATTTGGTCATTTGATTGTGTACGGCATTGGTTCCATACAGTTTCAATACCTCTTCTAATCCATTATTGCGCAACGCCGTACAAAAATCATTCGACAAGTGGAAAAGATCAAGGGTTGCAACCCCCTCTCTTCCGTGGTCCGGAGAGGTGATTTCAAAAAGTACGGCATCGGTTCTAAAACATTATCTAGCACTCAAAAGTACTATTAAAAATAATGCCGTCAAAAAATTATTGTTCATTTGAATGTATCTTAATTTCATCGTATACTTGATTTATAAAGGTGGAAGGTCATTTGATCCTGTACAGCAAATGAATTCTCACCTGCACTCAGTTGGACAGCTTACAAGTGAGGGCATAGTGCTTAATCTTATTATGTTGTGCTCTTCTGTCTTTCTACATAGGTCTTCTGGTGGTTCAAATGACCTATCAATTTTTGACACGGGCCTGTAGTTTATGATACACTACCTTCTGCTATTTAAAATTATTTACATTATTTTACTTAAAGCGCTACCTATTATCAATACTTGGTACACCGAATATTTTAAAGAAAACGTTAATTCATGTATCTGTGCTAACTGCCAATACATACTTCCTATTGCATGGACTTATATGTAAGTTATATTATCTGTGGTTAAGGGTTCTATGCAGTGAAACTAAAATCGTGATTTTATTAATATGCAACTCACAATACCTAAAGTTATTTCAAAATTATTGACGTGTTTCGCCATAGGAGTTCCTTGTAAACCACTAAAACCTTTATAATCCGATTACCGAAAGTAAATAAATAAGGATAGAAAACATCTATATGAAATGCATTTTAACAGAATATATTTCAATATGCATTATACTAGTACAAAACTTATCTACAGTATCTAATATTTATGGTAATTAATTTTAATTCTAACTTCTACATATTGTTCTACCGTAAAAAGATATGTATGGTATAGTAAATCCTATCTTATAAATCGTATCATCAAAGTTAAATAAATGTTTGTAGAAATTTACGAAAAACTTAACAATAATTACAATGAATGTTTCAATAAAGGCAACTTTAGAGAACTACTTGAAATGTATTTGTATACTTGAAGAAGAATTTGGTAGTAAAGGGGATGGAAATAAAGGGAGGAAAGAATGAAATAAAACAAGAAATGGAGGAGCTGATAAAGAAGAATCTAGGATTGGAAAATAAAATAGAAGAAGCCGTGGAGATAAGAAAAGGTATAGTGATTATAAAAATGTCGAGTTTGGAGGACAAAATAGAGATACTAAAGAACAAAGGTAAAATGAAAGGTACCAAAATATACATAGACGAAGATAGGACAAAGAGGGAGAGGGAAATACAGATGAAGATAAGAATGGAAGCAAAAAAATGGAGGAAGAGGGTTTGAGAGTGAAAATTGGATACAGGAAAATGTGGGTGGAAGGAGAAGAAAGAAGATGGGTGGAGAACGAGGGAGGATAAGAAAATGGACACCAAAAACTAAAAATTGAGAAGGGGGCAAAGAAAAAAAGGAGAAAAGGGTGGGGTAAAAACAAAGATAAAAATAAGATCTTATTTTGGAACATTGCGGGATAAAAACAAAGGTGTAGAGTTTTGGAACTATATAAAGGGTTTTAAAATGGTAGTTTTAGTAGAAACTTGATGGAGGAAAAAGAATGGAGTACATGGAAAGATAAGATGCCGAAAGAATATGTATGGGAAATTCAGTATGCAAAAAGAAAAGAGAGGAAGGGAAGGTCGAAAGGAGGACTAATAATGGGTGTAAGAAAAGAATGGGAAATAGAAAAGGAAATAGAAGAAGAAAATGTAGAGGGGATGATTCAAATCAGAGTAAAGACGGAAAAAGGGAAAAAATATAATATTTTTACGATATATGGAAAGAAAATGGACACAACGAAAGCAATTATAGAAAAGGCAATAGAAGAAAGGGATGAAGGCAAGTTGATTATAGGAGGAGATTTGAATGCTATGATAGAAGAGGAGGGAGGAATAATGGTAAATGGAGAGATAAGAAATAGGATATCAATGGATAAGAAAATAAACGGACAAGGAAAAATTTTAATAGAACTATGTAAAGAAAGAGGTTGGACAATAATGAACGGAAATTTGGAAGGAGAAGGAAAAGGAGAATTTACATATGTAGGAGAAAGAGGCCAGTCAGTAATAGATTATTATTTTTACTATATAAAAATAAGTCGGGTTTTCCTTCCTGACGCGATAACTCCAGAACACATTCGTTGGAAAGGTCTCGGGCTCCGTGAGGTTTATAGCAAAGAAAATTCAGGAAAAATGTCAACAGAAAATCGGGAAAATCTTTTTTCACATACAGCGCCATCTCTGATACATAGCATGTACTGCAAACCAATATTTTAAGTAGATGGCGCCGGTGCGTCGCAATGACAATTAACAAGTCGCAAGGCCAATCGCTTAGTGTTTGCGGGATAAATTTAGAAAATCATTGTTTTTCACATGGGCAGTTATACGTTGCGTGTTCACGAGTTGGGAAACCATCCGCTTTGTTTGTGTTAACGTCAGACCAAAAAACAAAAAATGTGGTTTACCAAAGTGCACTTCAATGAAACGGATAATTTGCGGACACGTATAACGCTTCGATTCAGTATTTACTTTGGATTCACTTTCATTTACTTAGAGAAGTTCAACTAAATAACACTTCATTTTTGTAATCGAAATGAATTCATTACTGTTGTGAAATGAAATAAAATTTTTCCTTTTCAAATATAAAACAAAAAAATTTTTCTTCATCTTTTAATCACCAAACGAAATGTTACATAAAACGAAGCATCTGGTGGCGAAACGGAGTTCGCCGGGTTTGCTAGTGTGATTATAAACGAAAAAAGTAAGGAGGACATAGAAACACTAAGAATAGGAGAGGAGATAGAATCGGACCATCAGCCGCTAGAAGTAGTCATGATGGAAGAGGGAGAGAAAGAGGTACAAGAACAAGAAGAGGTATGGAGAGAAAGAAAGTATGGACTGAAGAGAGTATAAAAAGAGGAAATGGAAGAGGAAGTAAATACTAAAGGAGAGGTGGAGGAAGAGATGGAGAGAATTACAACCAGGATGGAAATGGCAACAGAGAAGAGAAAGTATGGGAATTCATTAATAAAAAGAGGAAAAAAGGAGGAAGGATTGAAGCAAATATAGATGAGGAAAAATGGGAAGAATACTGTAAGAAGTTAGTAGGAGAGAGTGAAAAAAAAAGCAAGAAATGAAGAAGTTGGAAAAAAAAGGATAAGACACAGAGAGGGTGGAATAGGAAAAGAAGAAATGGAGAGAGCAATAAATAAAGTAAAAAGGAAAAGCAGAAGGGACGGATGAAATACAAGGAGAACAATGGAGGTACATCGGAGAAGGAATGAGAGAAAAGTAAGAGAAGTATTCGAGAGAATATGGAAAGGAGAAGGGTTTCCAGAAAATGGAGAGAGGCAATAATATGCCCAATTTACAAGGGGGAGATAGGAAGAAAGTGAACACCTATAGAGGAGTGAGTATAATGATAAAAAAGAAAATGATTGTTAAAGTTTTTTTTTTAGTTAAATTTCGATTTAGTTTTAAGTTTAAAAAGTTTGTGAAAGAACCGAATCACTTTGTTATTTTAAAAAGAAATAAATTATATTAGTAAATTAAGTAATGGTATTGTCTTTTGAGATACTTTTTATTATTGTTTTTTATTCTCGTCATTTACAAGTCTGACCATATGCAAATAAGGATCAATTGTTTTACAAATATCGATTGATAAAATTGCGCATAAACGAATTACAGAAAAAAATAAGAACAATTTTAATATTATTCTATATGGCATTCAATGTAACACAAAAAGGCAATGCAAACCTAACTACAAGAAATACACGGCAGAACCGCTGGACACATTCGACACACAATAATAAACAATCGATAGTGTTGTAATTGCGTTACAAATAAATCTCATCATTATACCGCATAAATAAATGACGATTCCTGAATTAGAAAAGTTTATTAAGTTTTTTTCGTTTGCCCATTCTCCAAAAATTTTTTATGAAATATCCCAAATTTACTCGGCAAAAATACAAACCTCTTGTTGCAATTATAAGTGAAAAAATGGCTCTTGCTTAAATTGAATAAAAAGTTGATAAAAATTACCTTGCTTATGTAATTTTTCCTGAACAAACATGGCCAAACAAATGCTACCTTTTTTTCCGAAAAAAATCACATGTGGAGTAGCCAACTTCACAGACCTAAATTAGAAACAAATTATTATTACAAGATAGTACCAGCAACACTTTAAAGATTTTTAGTTAAAATATTCCTAAGTGGAAGATTACGACTAACGCGAGAATCCATAATTTCTAGCAAAAGTGCGGAAAGGTAAAATTTTTATAATTTTGAGCACATATTTTCCCAAAAATTAGTGTCTTGTGGTACATCAATACAACAAGGTCTTTCGATGTGTATATAATAAATTTGTATTTGATACATATAAGCATGATTCTTCTTTAATTTTATTTCATCATTTATATCAATATACAGGGTGTCCCAGAGATCACTCCCTAGGCTTGTATTTCCGTTATTTTTTATTTTTTTATTATTTGTTTTAAATTTTTGTAAATGAGATTAAATTCTCTATAAGATAAGTAAACACAACTTTCAAATTCTGCACATGTATAATGGTAGCAATATTCAACTTTTTTTTTCAAATAGCATAATATACTTTTTTTAATATTTTGGATAGTATCTTTTATTCTCTTTACAACCAAAAAGAAAATATGGGCCCTACATTAAAATTTTTGTTAGAAAAATACGATTAATAGTTGAAGGTAGGTTTGCTATGGAAATAACTGATTTTTGTCATTTTTATCTAGGAGCCTATAAAAACAATGCGTAAAGTTAGTTGTCAAACTGATTTTCCTAATTTTTAGTGTTCCGTTTATCATAATATACAGGGTGTCCTAGAGATCACTCCCCAAGCTTGTATTTTCGTTCTTTTTATTTTTTATTATTTTTTGTTAATTTTCGTAAATGAAATTAAATTCTCTATAAGATAAGTAAATACAATTTTCCATTATAACATAATCACAAAAATAATAATAATCACATTAGCACCATGTCGCACTTTTCGGAGTTGGTATAATTCATATTTATTATGATAAACGGAACACTATAAAATTAGGAAATCAATTTTACAACTAACTTTACGCATTGTTTTTATAGGCTCCTAGATAAAAATGACAAAAATCAGTTATTTCTATGTCAAACTTAGCCTCAACTATTAATCGTATTTTTCTAAAAAAAATTCTTATGTAAGACCCATATTTTTGTATATGGTGTTGTTAAGAAAACAAAAGGTACTATCCAAAATATTAAAAAATATATTATGCTATTTGAAAAAAAAGTTGAATATCGCTACCATTATACAAGTGCAGAATTTGAAAATTGTATTTACTTATCTTATAGATAATTTAGTCTCATTTACGAAAATTAAAAAAAAATAATAAAAACAAAAAATAACAGAAATACAAGTCTGGGGAGTGATCTCTGGGACACCCTGTATAGATAGGTAATCATTATTTTCTGAATTCCTTTACGAATTTCAAGGTCGCAAACAGCATATGGACATTTCACTTCTATTACTGCATTTTCCCCTAAAAGTAGTCCATCAGGCGAAGCAGCTAAAAATTTACAATTTTGGTCTATAAACAAATCACATGGTTGTATCTTTTTATTAAATTTTAAACAAAATGCATTGATTGCTTTTTGCTCATTTACAACACCACAATCTAGTGATTTAGCAACAATTTTATTTGCATATAAAACCGATTTCACAGTGGCAACAGTAGATGTCATCGGTCTTATCTTACATATTCTACCAAAGTTGCTGGCAGTAAAACGAATAGATTTTTCGCGAAACCATTTCAGGTTTGAAGATTGCCTTCTTGTACTCACCTCCACATCATCTATATCTACCCCATTTAATATAGACAAATACTTAATTTTCAAATTATCGTAGTCTTTGACCACATTTATCATCTGCAACATCACATGTTCCATAGTCCGCATTCTCTAACGAAACTTGTCTTTGCCGTTTACCAGATTTTTTAGCAGGTGCAACGGTACCAAAATGTTCAAAATACTTATTCGTATAATAACCCACTTCGCTTCTGTTTAACTGTTTTTGGACATATAATACAAATGATTTCTTATTGTAATTTAAAGCTGCGGCATAGCGTCTAAACTCGCAACTGCCGTTAGGCTGAAATGAATTCTTTTGCTCCCTATCGTTTTATTAACCTGGCTGTTGAAACTTTCTGCAGCGTTTTTATGGGAACTAATTAATAAACTGGCAGCATGGTTAGCAATTCTATGGACTATTCTGTCAAATTCGTCACTAATGCTGCTTTCAACTAATAACTTATGTAAGTTTTCTTCTCCATACTTAGGCCCTTTACAATAATACTTATACTATCCCACTGAATTGAAGCACACATCGTGGTATCCCATAATATGTTTAGGACCACTTAAAATGTCATCCTTTAAATTTTGATTTTTTTAATAATTAGGAATATTTTCGGACATTCCGTGTTTAGCAGCACTTGCTATTGCGATGCGAAAACGCAGAATATTATTTTGTAAAAAATACTTAATTTTAGGATTTAACTTTCGAGTTTTTCCTAAATCTGTAAATCTCAACAAAAAAGTGTGGTCCGTATGGTTTGGTGACACGAATGTTTCTAGTCACACTACTATCACCATCCCCAATAATTTTAGCATACCTAATGCCGTGGGTACTTTTTAGACCTTCTAAAATTATTGCTGATTCCATCGAGGTTGATGTTCCATGCCAATTTTTGAAACATTTGTGGTTTTTCAAAGCGACATTCTACTTTTTTTTTTTGCTTCTGGCATGCTCTGCAAAATTTATTGTACGTACAGTATTTTTTTGGTTTGCGCTCCTATAATGCATGCAACACCAGAAGAAGCGTTCTAATTAGTTTTATAGGAACGCTTACTCCAAGCACCGGCTACAATTGCGTTAATTAGTGGAATACTGTCGTCATAAACATCTTCGTTTGCAATTCCTATATTTGCTTCTTCTTTAACGGCTTGCACAATTTCTTCAAGAACGGTTTGTTTAATGACGGATTGGACATTTTCTTCATGCAAGGCAAATGTAGGTATGTGGCGACATATATGGTACTTATTTCTATTGAGGCAAATAGTTTTGCTAACGGTGTATCACCTATACTAACAGAGTATGCTCCACAAATAGAAGCCTTATGTACGTCTACTTCCTCCGTAGAGTGTGTCGAGAAGTTACTTTCGTAGTGACATTTGGCACTTTACGTAGAATGTGCTTGAAAGACCACTACGTTTTTCAGAAATAATCTTCAGGTCGTAAAAGTCACATCTAAAACCAGAATGCTTCAGTTCCATTAAACCTTGCCACAAATAGTTAATAGATATTATGCGTCTTCCATACAAATGATGTGACGTCTCTGGTGGAACTTCAAATTCCGTATCTAGTTGAAGTAATTCTGCATCATCTATTCCTTGACGTTGATGTGTTCGTGTTTGATCTTTGTTGTAAATATTTTTTAAATTGTACATATCAAAATTATATTGATATAACCAGGACCACTCAAACAGAAATATACCGTTTTTTTCTTTTTAATTTGAAAGGTAATCATACTACAACATTTGTGTACGTTCGTTTTTATTTTTAAACACAATTTAATTAAACTCACTCGCCTTAGCACTGTTATATTTAAATTTTTTGGTCTAAAAAATAAACGAATGATGTGTCACAGAACTCATCATAGCACCAGATTTGTTACAAAACTAAATCACGTAATAGCCGTACTTCGGTAGTTACTTCCGATAACAAATTGTTCTAGCAACAGTTGTGTATAATTGAAGTGAAAACAACTTTTTCAAGAAAAAAAATGTGTTCAAATTTTTGATAATTTTCGAAGAAAACCAAAATGGCTTTTCCGTCAAACACCTTTTAGGCTTCCCTTCACTTTCATGCACGAAACTATTAAAATACATAAATGCTGACTTGAAAAAATTGTGCGGTCTTTGGGTCTTTCTACCTGCGCTGAGTAGTAAAGAACCTAACTCAAGGTTGCCAATTTTCAATATTTAATTAATTAATTTAGCTCTTCTATACACTTTAAAGCAAATTTTTTTAATACATTGTAGAGTTTATTATTATTTCATTCAACGTATACTTTTCATGTAATATTATAAAGATTTATCGTTTTTAAAGATTGTATCAAATTGATGAAGAATGTGATATTATTGTACTACAGTAAATTTTGCATGTAACATAAGCTGCGGTGTCCGAGTGGTTAAGGAGATGGACTTGAAATCCATTGGGTTCTACCCGCACAGGTTCGAATCCTGTCCGCAGCGAAATTTATTTTGTTTAAAACATTTATTTTCATATTTTTTTAATGTACAATTGAGAAAGTTTATAAATTTATTTGTGTCCATACCTATACCAATAAAAAAATATGTATACCTAGAGGAATATAATAACTTTTTCAATTTGTAGTACCTATCATCTACAACGTATAGAATAGGGTGAAATTTTTAATTCTATGTCGACGTCACCCTTAAATTACGTCACAACTGCAGGGTTTGGTCACGTGACACTAAAATTATTGAATTTATCCAGTGAGTGTATACCTACTTTACACTTTATTTATTCTCGCATTGGTGTAAAACTCGGATCATTATGAATAGGTTGTAAATTAACGTATCGATTCTGAATAAGTAGCGGGGAGAATTAATTCAGAGGTCGACAAGCACCTGTAATAATTATTTGAAAAATTGACAGTAAAATAATTTTTACTCAATACCTACAAAATTTGTTTAGTTCTTTGTTGTCTCAATTTGTGACGAACTGAAAATTGTAGTTTCTAATTCGATCCTGTGAAAATTAGGCTTCTTTTCACCCGTGGACCTTAACTCGTTCACTCGCGTTTTATGATGGGCCCTTCAAATAAGCCAATTTTACAAAAGACTAATTGAGAAACATACGCTTACTTATTTCAGGAAATTAATTGGTACCTAATTAAAATATGTATAGGTCCGTTTTTGTATAACACTGTAAGTTTAATTAAATTTTTGGTAAAACCAGACAAGCGGAATTGGAACTTTAGAAACGGTTTTTTTAGGTAAATTCAAAAAACCTATATGCAATTCCTTAATAAATTTGAACAAGTTCATTTAATAGAATGAAGTATATGTTATCTGGGCAAAAATAATATTTTTACAAGCACTTGTAAATTACATTTCCCACAGGTTTTAATTAAAAAATGTTTTGAAATCTGTAATCCTGTGGCATATTTTTACTCTCGAAAAGTAAAAACTTTTTATTTACATCTAAAATAGGTATTTGCATCGAATCAATCCATAAAATGCCCTACAAGTAGTAGCTTAAATTATATCTACTACAGAAAATCTCTGAATGTTTATTGCAAAAAATCCTATAAATCGAGTTGCGCTTGCGTTGTTGAAGGCACGCTGCCTATCGAGCGAAACCTTTAGTCGTTCACAAGTATTGGAATTGTAACCAGTGTTGCATAAGTAGTAACAGTCGGTGGGCGTTCCGACAATGTTTATGACAATATAATCTTCCGTCTTCTTCTTCTATATACTCACTCACGTTTTATTCTTCTTTTTCTCGGCGCTCGCTTTGTGCCAATTAATTAATTATTTGCGAGCACCAAAAAAAATGTTCAAAGTTCTTCCCTATGTTTTTAAATAAAAACCGAAGTTTAAACCAGACCGGAGAGTCTTTTTAATCGAAAGTAGTAATTTTATGTAGTGTAGAGTCGATATGCCTCGTGAACCCGCAATCAATCCTTTTATGAAACCCTTCGTAGTATTGGCTTTACCTGGAATGTATTTATTCTACAAATACAATCAATACCGAAGACGAAAAAGAAAACGCCAAAGAAGATTAACAGAAAGAGAACTGCAACATTTAAACAATAAAATCGTAAGTTTTTTAAAATTTTTTTTCACATCCTTACTTTGACCACCGTTCTATCTTTTGTTTTGAAATGAAAGAAAAGCACTTTTGTTTTGTTTGAGTATATGTGTTCTTGAGGTTTTATTATAGCACTATGTAAGATATAAAACATTTGTCACTTTATTTATAAAATACGAAAATTATTCATCCGCGGAAGCAGGTTTCACACTTTCTGTCGCGCTAACGTTTTGCACGGTGTTCGTTAAACTTAATACGCTTAAAGCCATTTCTTCTAAGCTCTTAAGTTGGTTCGTTGATTTTTCAAATTTTGTCAACTCAAATTTTGTTAATCGCGGTATACCAAAATTGTGAATGACGCCGTTGGGACCAAACTGAACAGTAGTAACCAAGTACCTAAACCAAGACTAATGGATATGAACCCGTTTTAATAATATCCTACCTGCAAGTTGGTATGATATTTTGTCGAACAAATGCGGTGGCGATCGCGTAATCATCTCCACAAAGTCCAAGAGCCATCGTTGTGACTAATTGATTTATAGAATAGGCTTCGCTTAATCGGAAATCTGTCACTTTCGTTGTTGGTTCGCATTTAGTGGATGTTGCTTTTTTCCAATCTTTAATTTTTTTGTAAACTTTCTCGACGTCACAAGGCAGCACAGTAGCAGGTAAAGCTCGAGATAATAACGGAACTACATTATCTGTGTCTGGACCTCCAATAATTGGTACGTGTACGCATTTCGGGTCCAAATCTTGAAATGCACCGATATAAGAATTTACTCTAGTCTGAAAGAGCAAAGTTACAACTAGTATGTTGTGAAAAGGGTACTTGCTTGTGTTAAAGCTGCCGATCCGACGATACGTCCAGGATGGTACCAATGTGAATCCCGAAATAAATCTGATACAATTGGCATAGTCATTGATACTGGTCGTACACAAACGGCAATAAGAGACTTGGGTGCGTATTTAGTACAAGCGTCGGTATATGTTACTAGTTTGTCCAACTCTGACCTTAATCTGGTTTCTGCATCTGTATTAATTGAGCACTTATCTGATCCTACTAAAACGACTATATCGGCCCTCTATAATACAAAATACTAACATAAAGCGGTTACTTTCTATCACACTACCCTCAACGATTTACCAAGACCTAGTCGACCACAATAACCTTTAACCTCGCATTTGGTGTCAAAATGTCTTAAATCGGCTGAAATACCGAATACGCCCGTATCACCGTAAAGGTAAATTTGCGACACAATGGGATTTTGTTTAAGTAGATAAGCTACCATCTCTCCAGTCAAAGTATCAGCTCCAAGAACTGCTACTCTTACCGCCTTTGATGAAAGTGATTACTAATTGTAGGTGGATTTGAGCATACCACACCTATAAAATCGAATTAACCGTTAATCAAGAACTTTATGACTTTACCAGAGAACGCGCGTCTCAACGAAGAGATGACAAATACTCTTTTCCAAAGCATTTTTGTGGTATGGACTTTAGAATTTTGACAATTTCAATATTTATTGACTATTAAAATATAACTAATCTAGTAAGTAATTTAAAATCTATAATAGGGTAGAAAATCTATAAATTTTATTTGAATCAAAAGTTGCCTGGGTTCTTGAATTGGCAGAAGAGCGACTTAAAAAAATAGTCAAACGGAATCTTGCTACAAAATAGAATTTTGACAATAACCTCACAATTGACAACGTATTGAAATCGATAAAAATTAATAAAGCCGCACACATTACTCACCACTGGGGGAATGGACGGTTTGTTTTATATCACATAATTTAACATTAAGTCAGAAATTGTATTTGTTGTCAGTATACATTAGAATTCTTAGGAAAAAATTACATGCAAATAAATTACAAAGGTATGGTTAGACAAAAATTATCCAGTAAATTTATCGTAATCCTTACAATTCTCTAACTTCGTTATAAAAATTAAAAATATAAAAATATGTAACAAGCGCTGTCAAGTTTAAATTCCACCCGGCAATAAATTAAATGAAAAATGAAATTCTTATTTATCACGTATTAATTTGTCACAAAACTTGTTATCGTTTTACACACAAATACCCACTTTTTAGACACACAACGTCCGTGTTTTAGAATGGGGCAAACAGTAAACACGCTCTTTGGTGGTTGGGAGTAAATTAATCCAGGAATTATTTGAAATTTTAGTTTTTTATTTGCTCTTTAAACTTTGATAATTGTTAAAAAACAATGTTTAGAATACAAATACTGTAAATAAATGAAAAAATCACAATACAATTATCTCCTCAAAATTATTATTTTAGGAATATTTATTTAAATACAAATTACAATATTAACAATAATAATAGATGTATTGCAACTATCCTTATGTAAGGATGTACACCCATGAAATTTAAAACTTGGACACCACAATTTCTGTAAACAAAAGTTTGCACATTGTGAAGCGGGCTTAAGGGTATCATTTACAATTCTAACAGCAGGTAGTCTCAGCAGGGGTTATCTTATAGAAGGACTGTAGAATGAATCATTACACTAAGCACGTTTTAGAAAATAGGTAATTTACGTTGCTTACTTAATTTTTTCTTTAAAGAATATATTTGAAGGTATCGCTAATTAAACACCATAGCTCGATTAATTATCGAATCAAAATTTTGTTTAGGAAATGTTTACAAAATAAAATTAGAAATAATTTTGATTTAAAAACGTCTACAAGCAATAACTTTTAAATTAAATCAAAAACTAAACATGGTTATTTGGGTTGACTGATTATTACTTATTTTTAAATAAATCTAACCTACTAATTATTGTAAGTTATTAAAAAAAATCATTAAACTCTCTATTCATAATATTTAGTCCTTACAAAATGTATATTTTATGACGTTTCATTTTTTTCTGTAGTTAATATAAAAAGTGAAAATAAAAACTAAGGCAATTCTTATTGTCAACGTATATATTTAGTTTTTGACAAGAATTTATTACATAATTATAATTAAGATACCAAGTTATAGTTTAAAATTAAATGAAAACTTTTTTTTAAATAAAGGTATTACTATATAAATAAATATAAGAAATCAATAATGGGTGTGACCTCCATTATTATTGATACATTCTTGGAGGCGTCTGCTCATTGACGCTATCAAGGTATCAATATAATTAATATTAATCGTTTCCCATGCGGTATCAATGGCTGCAATTAGTGCATTACGGTTTACTGGTATAAAATTTGGCCCTTGTTGTCTTCGGATAACAGCAAGTATTCGAGCCCAAACATTTTCGATAATGTTAAAATCTGGGCTTTTGCTGGCCAGGGTAACAGCTCCAAGTTATTTTCTCGTATCCAATTGCGCACAACCCGCGAAGTATGAATAGGGGCGTTGTCCTTTAACAACAAAAATACATTATGAAAATGTTAATTCAACAGATCCCGAACTATTTTTTGGAGAAAGTATAGTGAAATAAGAATACTTACTTGTTGGAAAATATAATCTTCGTCTGGATAAAACACTTCGACTGAAGGTTTCATAATAGTTTCCAAAATATCTAAATACGCAGCAGAATCAAGACGTCCATCGATAGCCCAACAAACTCCTGGACCCCGCGCCTAACCCAACCCCACATTCACAGAAAAATAACCACTTCGTTTTTAGGACATATGTGATTATTTTCGTAACGAGTTCCTTCCATTCTAAAAACTTTTAGTGGTCCATCGTTGCGGCTATTGAACGTTTTTTCGTCGCTAAAAATCACTCGATTCCAAAATTCCAAAGGTTCGTTCACATATCGCCTTGCAAATTCCAGACGACGTCTCATATTTTCGTCACTGAGAACTTCTTTCGCAGCAGCATTATACTTCTTTATTCCCATCTCCTTTAATCTTTTTGTGCAGTTATACGGCATCCGGGAAAATGTGTATCTGCTATAGCCCTGGAGTATGTAGCAAATGGTTGTTCTGTTACGTAATGAAACAACTCGAGATCTTGAGCACGTGTAGATACTTTAGGTCTACCACTTCCGATGGCTCTTTCCAAAGTGTGTTCAAGATTCCATTTTACTCGGTAATGCCCTACGGTGCTTTTGGTATATCTAACATACGTGAAATTTCACGCACGCTACGGCCCGCCGCTAATTCCGAAACAATCCGCGCTTTCAAATCAGCACCGAGATGAGGTGGCATTTTCACAACACTTGAAATTTTAAACTAAAATGGAATTTACATTTCTTACTTTATTTATTGGTTCACAACCTTCTCAAACAGTAGGTAATTGTTTATTTATTACATACTTCTAATGACCAATGTAACAACCCTTAGAGCAATATGACTCAAAGGAAGTAAATTAAACAAGCAAGGATATTCTATTGTTATTGAAACTTATTCATAAAGTAAAAGCCATTTCCTTATAATGGACAGGATTTTCTTTTAAGTATTAAGATTACAATAGAGGACTTATAAACTTTCGAAAATATCTAATTATAAATATTTACACTGCAATTGCGCTTTTTCCTTAATAATTTCTTAGCAATAACATACACGTTCTTGGTTTTTAAGTTGTCATAAATTTGATATGATATAAATTTGTGTTTCTAATATTACATCACAAACTAATCTTTATTCGCCAAAAATTGTTGCTAAAGTTGTAAAGCTTCGTACACACCTGAACAACAAACCGAGCAACAAACATAACAACGAACCGAAAGTCAAACAGAACGACAAACGATCTTTTATGATTTCCACAATCCGAACAACAAACGGAACGTTTGTGCTGTTCCATAATTATTTTCAGTAGTTTTCAGTTCATATATATTTATTATTGAGAAGAAAATTGCGGAAAACAAGAAGATAGTGCCAACCAAATTTTTACGCACAAAGAAGAGTAAAAATTATAATTTACTTCGCTTTTTTTATTTTGGAAATTTCCCGCCCAAATGATGCTAATAGGGACATCATTTTTTCTTGCATTCTTAAACACTGATTAATTTAAAACATTTTTTTCTGTCAACTCCATAATATTACCTAAAACACAACAAACCCACAAAAGGGAGGACAAAAATAAATAATTTAATTCTCCCGCATGTTGTTCGCCGTTTTGTTTAGATTCGTCCAAACCTGCAAACGCATTCGCGCGCATTTTCTTTGATGTCGGAGAAAAACCGACAAGTTGCGGGAACGCCGCAAACCGTTCGTGGAACAATCAGGACTTGCGAATCTGTTCTAAAATTCGTACGTAGCACCGTCCAAATTAATGTTCCGATTGCCGTTCGGTTCGTTGTTCTGTTTGTTCCTTGGTTTGTTGTTCAGGTGTGTACGAAGCTTTACAATAAGCATATTAATATGAACTATATCTTTTGAAAGGAGAGTTATGTAACTATAATTAACGACTTAACGTTACGTTAGTAGATTCCATTTACTATTTACATATATTTTCTTGGAACATTCGATAATTAACTATCGGGATATGATGACCCTATACTTCGCCTCCAAGAATATATCAATAATAATGAAGGTCACACCCATTATTGATTTCTTATATTTATTTATATAGTAATACCTTTATTTAAAAAAAAAGTTTTCATTTAATTTTAAACTATAACTTGGTATCTTAATTATAATTATGTAATAAATTCTTGTCAAAAAACTAAATATATACGTTGACAATAAGAATTGCCTTAGTTTTTATTTTCACTTTTTATATTAACTACAGAAAAAAATGAAACGTCATAAAATATACATTTTGTAAGGACTAAATATTATGAATAGAGAGTTTAATGATTTTTTTAATAACTTACAATAATTAGTAGGTTAGATTTATTTAAAAATAAGTAATAATCAGTCAACCCAAATAACCATGTTTAGTTTTTTGATTTAATTTAAAAGTTATTGCTTGTAGACGTTTTTAAATCAAAATTATTTCTAATTTTATTTTGTAAACATTTCCTAAACAAAATTTTGATTCGATAATTAATCGAGCTATGGTGTTTAATTAGCGATACCTTCAAATATATTCTTTAAAGAAAAAATTAAGTAAGCAACGTAAATTACCTATTTTCTAAAACGTGCTTAGTGTAATGATTCATTCTACAGTCCTTCTATAAGATAACCCCTGCTGAGACTACCTGCTGTTAGAATTGTAAATGATACCCTTAAGCCCGCTTCACAATGTGCAAACTTTTGTTTACAGAAATTGTGGTGTCCAAGTTTTAAATTTCATGAGTGTACATACATATACACTACCTACAATTACTGATGGAAAGCTCAATGTCGGGATTGCATTTATATGTAGTCGTTTTGCACCAACACTGAAATATTGCATATCAAAGTGTATGTGACCAACTTTTGCGTGTCATAAATGTATTGAGAATCCAAATCAACCAAATTTGGATTCCTAACGACTTCGATCCATGTTTGAAACCTTTCTAAATCCTTTTTCGGGTTTGGAAAACGATGTTGTGGTCGAGCATTGATTTTACAATCTTGAACACACCCATTTATTCCAACCATTATCTAATAGAGAGAAAACTTATACCCTGAATATTTTACGGTTGGAATTCAGTTTGGCCCACACGATGAGACCTATATATTTAGAGAGCTCATGAGGAGCACGAATACACAAGAATTTTTGAAAAAAAAGTTGCGGAAAAAAGTCATTTGTTTCTTGCAATTACAGCAATTTTTAAACATGGGCAATAAATGACTTCTAATTGCATCACTTACTGCCAGATTTCGTGTTCCAGTTAACTCGATGAGCCTTTTTCGATTCCATTTTGGCTTGAAATTCAATGGCACAACAACAGAAGAAGAAGTAGAAGAAATTGCACTGTCATACATTTTGATTAATTGAAAACAATGACTAATTTAAGGGGTTGTTTCCATAGTTTCAATATAACCTAACCTAACCTAACCTAACCTAACCTAATAAGGCTTTTCAATGCGCTGTCAGATAGCTGTCAAAGACCTTATGGATTTTAATATAGTTTATACGATTAATTGATTTGTAATGTAGCATTTGGTTGTGTAGTGAACTGCGGCACTAGAGGAAATCGTAACAGTGTTAAGTTTTTTAGAATCCCTGTTATTTGTAATTTTAAACATAAATCGAGTTAAAATACTCTTTTACAGATTCTATAAGTAACTTAATTAAAACAACCACTAAAAGTACAAAAAATCAACAGAAATTACACACATTCCAATAAAAACAAAGGTTTGTTTGCCTTACAGGCGCAATTTTGGCAAAAGATGCCTTATCTAACCTAACCTAACATAACCTAACAACTGTGCACGGCGATGCAACCCATCCTAAATTAAATAGAAGCGACTGACGGGCCTTTCTTGAACTGTGTACGGCAAAACCTAACCCCCGACTGTGCATGGCGGCTTTTTATTGAAAAATCAATGAAAAATATTTTTTATAAAATAATTTTTTTCACCATGTTCCGCTACTTTTTTTTCAAAAATTCTTGCATATTCGTACTCCCCAGGTCATGGGCTTTCTAAGTATATAGGTCTCATCGTGTGGGTCAAACTGAACTCAAGCCAAAACGTGTTCGATAATCAACGCCGGTTACTGCCACAAACTAGTTTGCGGTTACTAGTGGTTACTGTCATATCACCTATGTTATTGTCACAGTCCCTCTGTTACATATAGTCGCAGTTACTGCTTCTTTGTTGATAAAGAAGGACGCAAAGAAAAGCGACTTAAATTCAGCGGCATCTTTTGGATGGAAGGGTAACCACGTAAATCTCCCTAGTGCATTGATTAACGTTAAACGTCTAAAGGTGGGTAGTTTGTGGTTTTACAGTGTCTAACTTCTACTCAAATAATGAATTTAGTTTTAAACAAATTGGATTTTTTTAATTTAAAGGGTTGCGTGTGCCTAAATTAATTTACGTTTTTTCCTTTTTCTGAAATTAGAAGCGTTCCACGCACATTTGTAATTAAATGAATTATCTCACAGAAGGAAAACGTATAAAAATAATCAGTAATTACCACGATCTTTTCAGTCTGTAGGTAATTACGATAACGCCACAAACAAATATAGTTAGTGTAAATAAAAGATCGTTCAGGTACAATTGAGATAAGTTATCCCAAATAAATATCACATGTTATGCCCAATGTTTTTCAGTTCTTCTAACGACTACTGAGTATTAGCAAATTCTATAATAATTATAAAGATTTAACTTTTTCTAGCTCAACATGTGTTATACAATCCACAATTAGGTACATTATGAAACCCTGATGGATTTAACAGTAAACGATCAAAATGTAATTATTGTACCTACTTGCAACAAGTGTGAATTAATTATTTTTAGAATTAATTACTGTGACTAAGAGGATTTGCAGAATTTGTCGTTATTTATTAGCGTGAAATTTGATCTCCGGTTACACTCTAGCTCCTACTTTTAGATTGATAATTCGTGAGTTAACATCTAAAATCGGAATTCTACAATTGACAGTGACATTAGAAATATTTTGACAATTAAAATTAACTTTAAATAACTGACAAGTGACTTAATTAATTTGAAGCTAAGTTCAACTTGTGACAAAAATCTTTAGTTGCCAACTTCGTGTCTTACGTACTTTTAAAACACGAAGGTAGAATATGTCCCTCTATTATGTCGCTCTCATAGCAAGTGTAAAATCAGTTGACGACGAAATTCTTTTGATTGCTCTGCAAGTGGTTTTGGCACCGTCAAACTAAATAAGAAACTCAAATAAACCGAAAGTAAACAAGAAGGGCGTTTTTCAAAACTAACCGGTTCGGCACCGGGTTGTTTCGATCGATTTCGTGATATGGTACAATTTACCAATGTGTTTCTAAATTAAACGGTTGAGCACTAAATAGAAACTGGTGCCGCACCGAAACTACCAGGTTTTTGAGTTGGAACTTCGGTGAATAACTGCAATTAACCTTACTTTTGCTTTACTTGCTTGCTTATTTGTAATTGATATTATGTTCACAATATTAGTAGGTATTTAAAAATGTATGAAATTAATTTGAAGTCCGTTCTCAATAACGATGGCACAATTATATAAAAACAACACATTCAGTTATAACTTCTAGGTTATGTCAACTATGTTTAACGATTTTACCTCTTCATCCCATTTCAAAATTCATCGCCTACTGCAAATAACCGCCTAATCAGCGGATTAGACCCGTTGAAGCACCGACCTATTTGACCGGTGAATGAACGGTGAACCGATAACAGACGTTAGAGTGATACAATAATTTAGGGTTATGTTATACTAAACAAATAACTTTTTCATACCTCCGGTTATTATTGACAGTTTTGTAGAGATTCAAAATCGGCCGAGAACATCAAATTCCCGGCCTAGACCTTACAAAAGTGATATTTGGTAAAATTACACCGAAAATGTAACTTTAATTTTAAATTTGAAAATTAAGTAGTTATGCAATGAGAAGTGGGTCCAACCACAAAAAAATAAATCCCCAGCAATAAATGGTTGAACTAAATTAAGAATAATTTTGTAAATATTTTGAAGTTTGTCGGCATAAAAAATTTTGTGGATTACACGTCCAGAAAATGTCTTCCGAGTGCTCGTGTTGCTTCTTCGCCTCGGCTAGGCAATATCACTCACACTCGCAAAATATCATTGTCTGGACTAGTGACCCAAATAACTATTATGCATATTGCTATGAACACGTGTTTCATACTAACCTATAATACAAAATACCATATTATATTTATTTTGTTTGCGTTGCATTTATTAATAGTAGATAAACGATTTATATAAATATACACACATATATATTATATTATATACTGCAGAGCAATAACAATTTCTATTTAACATTAAAAGATAGTTATGAAGTCGTTGTGTAAGTTGGTTCCAACTTTAAAAATTGTGACATCAGTGATGACGCAATTGCATACTTTCTGTTATTCTATTATACAGTGTGTCCCCGGATGGATATAACTATACTTGTAAACTTTCTTATTTCGCATTTTAGGAAGAAAAGTCATGCTTCATAAAAAGTGTTGCTTCTTTTAGGAAGTCTCCAGTCACTACCAAAACTTTGAAATAACATACAGGGTCGTTAGAAAACGAAACAACGTGAAATTTGGTTAAGAGAAAATAAAGTACCTTTTATTTGAACGAAACGTAAAAATATTATTGAAAAAGTTGTTTGAAATATCAATGGAAGCTCAAACATTCAATCAGAACGTTGATTTTTCGTCTCGTCCTTATGATTAAAGTAATAATGATTAAACAAATTTAGCGAAACTCCAATTTATTACACAATTCGAACAAAACACAAAATTAAAGAACAATTATTCTACATGTTGCCCTCTTAGTTCTACACATTTTTCGACAACTGCTCTAAATTTTGAACACTAGACGAATGGTATCTCCATTTATATCCGCTATAGCTTTTGTAATTTTTTGTTTTAAAATATTTTCATCATCTTGGAAATCAGTTGCATAAACTTTTTGTTTATATTGACGTTTCAAATATCTTTTTCCTGCAGTACTTTGACTTTCCTTTCAAATAAAAGGTACTTTACTCTTAACCAAATTTTACATTGTTTCGTTTTCTAACGACTCTGTATGTTATTTCGAAATTTTGGTAGTGACTTGGTAGAAGATGCAAAACTTTTATGAAGTATGACTTTTCTTCCTAAGATGCGAAATAAGAAAGTTTACAAGTATATTAATAATATTTTAATACTAATAATTTTTTACGTTTTCAACTAACTGCAGGTTATATTATGGCTAAAAATTTCTCTTGAGACCACCGCCGTTGCCCTACATAATTCTCAAATTTAATAAAACTTTTTTTATAATACTGATAACATTTTTAGCAAAATGCAATTTTTAATTTCAAAGTACCTTAAATTTTTGTAATATTTAAGAAAATTTAAATATTGTGTGGTGTTTTTTATTAGCAAGAGGTAAGGTGAACAACTCAAAATATTTATTGTAAAACTACTGCAATTGACATTGAAGAACCACCCACATGGAGGAGCAGAACGTTGCTCTCTCTAGAACTTAAGTCGTTCTTTAAATACAGCACCACCATTCAAAATGAAGGCTTTAAATGTCTTCTTTTTCTGACAAAAAACAAAATCTATATAAAATATACGTCATATTTTCCTAAACGAAATATAATATTGATTTATACTACTAACGATTACTACTATCCTATTATCTCCAACTAAATATTTGTTTTTTCAAGACGTATCATTTTCCAATCCTACGAATTTACTCAATAAGTTGGATAATTTAATATTTTATAATAAATAAGCAGGTAAATCTTTCTATTTGAGAAGGTTGTGCGATGATTTTAAAATAGAAAATTTATGATTACAAATCGTATGGACGAAATTGTGGTTCAAGTCTATTATCTGAAGACGAGATACCTAAGTACTGCAGTTTCCCTTTTTTTAATTGACTAACATAGAGTTCCGAGCACCAGTTGAGAGAGAGAAAGAGAGTGAGTTGTTGATTTGGAAACCGAAGGATGTACGGCTTTGCAAGATCGCTACTAGCCAAAGATCCATTAAAATATTTCTTACTGCATCACTGGACAGTTTAGTCAATAATAATAGTGATGGAATTTGAGGAAAAATAGGAAAGAAACTTTTGACATTCTTTGAGACGAATTTTAGTCCGAAGGTAGTAAATTAACGCTACCATCTCACCGAAAACTTCTACATCCCAGTGTATCTCAAGACTGTTGAAGAGTAAAAGAAGATTGCAAAAATTCAAACCCCGACGGAAATCTCTTCAAGGGAGGTAGTGTCCCTGCTAAAGCGGTACAGTTGACATCAGTTCTACAATTAGTAACGATTTTTTATTTATTTATCGTATGATACATTTTAAATATTGTATGGTGATGTAAGTGTTATGTATGGTGCTACAGAAGATCAGTATAAACCTGTATAGTGTGGTGACGAAACCGTGTGCAATAGTGGATTGGTTCGTCTTGGCAAAGCATTTGCTTCAAGGTTTAGGAAAACCACTAAAACCTAAACATGCCAACCCTTACCCACCCTAGTATTTATATGTAATAATATCAATTAAGTGTGTAAACATTATAGAAGGTAAACAAGAACTGTCTCGTATCTACCTACACGTTCATTTTTCCCTCTTCGTCGTATAAAAACTTTTTTGGTTCCGTCAACTATCTGTAATGTAACGTTACAAAATGAAATGTAAATGTCGAAATTGCAAATAGTTGAAAACTCAGGTAGTGGAAGCCAGGATAGCTTTAGATTTTATTAAAATGTTTTTTTTTATTTTTGTTTAATTTACTCTTACACAAGTTTTGTTTACACAATTTTTTATCAGCAACTAATCACCGAGTTGCGGTCTTTAATTTAACAATATCTTCTATAATACTAAAGGTTTTTATAAATTATAATTTCTAAAAAGTGTTCTTCTAAAGCACACGTCGGTTACACTATTTCTAAAAATATTACGTTGCACTGGCAACAGATTTTTATTAATGTATCCATATATTATAACGTTTATAATATTAATTGAAGCTGATCTTGGACGAAGAATTGTTCAGAGGCACTTTTTGAGAATGGGTGTTTGTCGTACGTACTTAAGTAGAAATTACCTAAAGCACTAATTTCATTTATAAATAAGAAGTTTCGTTCAATGTTTTACCTTTTATTTACCGAGTACCCCATGTGGTTGTGAGTAGTAAAATTACACCGGGTCCAAGTACCATTTTCCATGATTCCGCAATGAGTTGCAGGAAAACTTGTAGAATTTTTTACCGATTCAACGTAAAATTTCCAAGCATAGAAGTGATTACAAAGGACTATCGATCAGTTTTATTTCGTAAAGGTTACTGTACGGCTTACCTATGCTAATAAAATCGCCGTTTTCGGCTAATCGCGATGGTTCGCAACCTGGTTGAACATGTTTGCCTCCATTGGGATAAAAATCCGCGTGACCCAAAGGAGTTGGAAAACCGAATATACCACCGTCAGTATGTATTACGTCTACATATTTGGCGTCAGATATTGAAAGGCGTTGCGTCGGGTCTATCAATTACTTATTATCAATCTTCTATTGTCTATTTTAAGAATTGTTTACCTGTTAACGAAAACTGGGGAAAAGCGGGGTCTAGAGCGGTGATATGAGATATTTTTTCTTTTTTTAACAATTTTCCAGCAAATCCTGCTATGTGACTACCTAAGCTAAATCCAATTAAGTGCAGTTTGTCAACGAACAACTCCCCAAAATTGCTATAAAATCTAACGAAGTCACCTAATATGTTACCTACTATTTTTTGCATTTTCTACTGCTTCAGTATACCAAGGAAACACCGATAGATGTCCCCAGTCCAGAAGCATTATATTGAGATCTTTTTCTTTGTCGAGGTAGGCTGCAATTTTTTAGGTATCAGAATGAAATAATTAATATTATTATAGACACACTTACCGTCACGAACAGCTTTAGAGCTCACACCAAGGCCGTGTTCTGAGAATCCATGTATATACAAAATTGTATCAATATTACTATTAAATCCCTTAGATTTTAAGTATCCTTTTTTCTTTATTAATTTAAGCGTTATTGTGTTGTTTTTAGGTTTGATGACAAAGTACAGGTTGATGTAGTCCAAAGGATTTCTCAAAAGGCAACAATATTTGCATGTTCCACGTGGACGCAGGCTTAGTTTTAGTTCTGTTCCAACTTAATTCAATATATTTAATAAGACGGTAATTATTATTAGGGGAATTCCGGGTAAAATGGCCCCACTTAATTAATTAAATTGGCAATTTTTGTAAAAAATAATTGATAATAAAACTGGTGATCATCAAAAAAACTTTATTGCTGCCTATTATAAAAAATTACATAACAACATTCAACAAAAAATTCCTCAACACAAAAATTTTTTTTTTAAATTTCGGTCAAAGGTCCATTTTAAACCAATACCTGTGGGGTTCACTGGCATAAGTCACGTATGAAGATCTTGTTTCGCTCAGACACATCAGCACACAAGGTATATGAGCCTATTGCTTACATGTCATACATAGAATCCTACGTTCCTTTGCTTTGGTTTGGCTGAAAAGCTTTCCGCAGAAGGCGTAAGGTGCATCTTCATTCTTCTTTAGCTTCTTAGACTTGTCCCCAAAATTCAATGGTTTGGTAACTCGCCTTTTAGCAGTTTTAGCAGTAGGATTTGGTTTTACTTTTGCGCTGGACTTGAGATGGTCGTGATCGTCATCGTATTCGCTGGATCTACAGGCGGAGGTAAAATATCAAAGAGAGAGATACATTTCTTTGGGCTGGGCTAGTTTCATTCTTATTTATAGCTCCAATACTAGCTTCCTCTTTTTGTTTGACGTTTGAATTTAATTGTTCCGAATTGTACTGGTCGTTTCTACTTGTTTTGGAAACAATGCTGAGCTCATCGGAAGGTCTTGTGTTTGAAATACATTTTTCATTCAAGTCTAAGGGTTCTGGTGACACATGGATTCTGACTTGCATTTGAACAGGAAGCAGTTGGTTCTTTCAGTTCAGGTACAGTTTCATTTTCGCGATTGGAATCGTTATGTTGGGTTAGGATTAAACTGGCATTCTCTAAAGATCTTTCGGTGGTTAAAGATGGTCTAAATCGCCAGCCGGATGTCTTTTTTTAGTAAGCCCTAATAGTAAAGGATCTTTCATTTCTAACGCGTAAGTCTATAGAGTATATTCAATATGAGTAGGTAAAGTAAAGTTTTGAATCGTTCTAATCGTTTTGATGTTCTTGGGCGCATGTTGCAGCTCTTTTGTACGACATCCCAGACGATATTTCTTGTAGGGCCAATCTTATAACGTTTTCATTCCAATTATGACGGTTAGTTTTTCGTATGTATTTGCCCCACCATCTGTAAATTTAGCTAACGTAGATTTAATTCAATTGATACAGAATACTTGGATCCATTTTATCCGCACCAGAGGGAGTACATTTTATCAGCTACGTATTCGGTAGAAACATTTATTAATAATCTCACTTCATCTACTTGTTCATTTAAGAAATGACGAGAAATGAATGCTCGTTCCGATAGACTAAACAGAATTTACCTACCTTGATTTGGAGCTGAATGGTCACATTTTTCAACATCACATAATTAAGAGATTCGGTGTTTAACTTTGAGGTTATGATGTAGAGAATGTACCGCGAAGTCGAGATAGTCATAGATTTGTCAAGATGGCGCTAGTAGCACCAGTTTTTATAAGGGCTGGTTAAATTTGTCTATGGAGTCACAAATCGAGGGATATTTAAAGGAGGCCGTTTTATCTGAAGTTCCCCTACCGAACATTTTTTGAACTATTAAACCATAAGTATGGAAGATATAAAAGAATCGTTTACAATAAATACACCCAATTAAAAAAACTTACGTGAAAAAAGAGTTTCTACCGAACAGTAAAACGAATCGTCTTCACTCTGCGGCACAGGATGTAAAACATTATTCAAAAATATTGTAAGCATTTTTGTTAAATATCCAACGGCATCGATTTGTGGAATAGGCTGTACATTATAACAATATTTAAGTCTGCACAATTGCAAAACTCCGAGTATAAACAAAATCTTTAAAATCGAAAAATTAAATTATGATACTTACAACTGTTTAAATAACTCACCTTTTTCCGAATCATTCTTGTCTAGTCTTCGACACGTATAAAATTACAATTCATTTATTTCAAATTAACTAAATGAGATACAGCAAAAACTCATTTTGTTATATTTTTTGGAATTTTTTCATATCAAATGACGTACTCTCTTTTCACTTATTTATTAAGTAAACGAATAATATAACATTTTATTTTTAACAGATTAGCGGATAATTAAATTAAATTTCCGTGCCTAAGTTATAGAAATGGCGATTTAAATGGCAAGTACCTATATCGCTTGTAACTATAACTATTCGTAAGTTATTACGAACCAAGGTTTTCTACATACCTAATCTGTCCATCAAGTAAGGTTAGTGACAAGAAAGATATTAAGATTTTAACTATTTACACGATTTAATTTATTAAAAACGTAAACATCGTAAATTCGATAAAATTAATTATTGTCTAAATACCTATCAGTTCTGATTCTTGTTCTTTGGCGCTCTTTGAGAAAGGGGTCGCATCATTCGTCAATAAAAAATAATCTCCTCTGGCTCTAAAAGTAATTATTAAAATAACGAATTTTAAAAATTTTAATGATTATTTATTTACTCTGTGTCCACTGAAAATCCCATTACGGTGTCGGACACAAATTTAAATTGTTGATGACCTCGTCTTATATCCATCATTTTACTCGCTTTAATCGCAGGAAATGCTGTGTGATTTTGTACTGATTCGGCGTACAACTTCCAAGCTCGCAAGTGACCACAATATCCTTAAAAAAATGTTAGTATGGCTGTTTAAAAAAAATACTATGCCACTGACCTATTTGTTCAAAATGACTCTGATTGATCAATGAACTCACTTCGCATCCCGGTTGAACGTAACTACCACCGTTTGGGTAAAAATCAACGTGTCCAATTGAAAATCCTATGCCAAATTTGTCTCCATCGGTGTGTATACTATCGACGAAGCGGGCGTCATTTTTCGAAATTCGTTCTTGAAGAAATCCCGGAAGTGCTGGATCTAATGCCGTTATTCTTGGGATTTTTTCGTATCCGCGTTCGATCAAATATTTTCCAGTGAAACCTGCTATGTGGGCTCCAAGACTAAATCCGACTATGTGTATTGTTGAAATAGGTAATTCGCCAGCATCGTGATAAAAACTTATAAATTTTCCAACATATTGCCCAACTATTTTAGTGTGTTTGCTTGCTTGAGGGTACCAAGGAAAAGCGCTCAAATCTCCCCAATCCAACAATAAAATATTGAAATCTTTTGTGTCGATACATAAGCTAAAAATACGATTATTTTAACACATATTTTTAAGTTGGTATAGATGTACCATTTTCTACATATTTTGAACTTGTTCCTAAACCATACTCCCCAAACCCTGGTATGAAGATTACAGTTGGTGAGGTTGGCTTTACTCAGCATTTCGTAAAAGATACCTCTTAGTTTTTGATTTAATTTCAACAGGTAGTGTTATATCTTTATTAGTAAAATAGAAACGTATATATTGTGATGGCTTATGAAGTCGACAACAATACGAACAAGTACCACGTGGGCGAATGCTAACTTTGAACTCATTATCACCTAAAAAAATTAACCGTGATAAAAATTATTTTGTCTCTAATTTATATTCTAACGCATTCTGTTACTGCTTAAGGTCAACTTTAAAATATTATATAATTAAGGTTAACATATTTAATGAGTTAAATTAGGTCAATATTGTGTCATGTCATCAATTTGTAATAAAATTTTTAATTCCAAGCTAATACCTCACACGCTTTACATTACCTTGTGTTAATCATATTCAAATTTATTTATAAACAAATTAAGAAATTAGTGACTTCACATTTGATTTGACTATTAAATCTTATAATTTTAAGGTCCCGAAAAATAAAAAACAATTTTCCTTACCAATTTTTAATAACTTTGGACTGCATAAATTGTCGTCAGGAGGAGAAGTATTTTTATAAGTTGCGCTTAGTACATCGTCCAAAATTTTCACAACATCACCTATCACATCACTTTTACGTGTTTGATTCATAAAATTTAAATACTGGGTAATTTTGTTTTCGATTTTGGTATCGGATGTCTGATCACTTTGAACAATAAAGCATACAAATAATACTGTTGTGAACATAATGTGAATAGAACTTGCACGTTTACAAATTAAATGAGGAAATCTATTATTTTCAGAGGCATCTCTAAGTAGACGTCCTCAAGAACAAAACATTTCCAATGTCTTTTGCATACATTAAAAAGTTTTGGAAAACACTGACTAATAAACGAACGTAGTTTCTGGTTATATATATATATATATATATATATATATATATATATATTCAGGGTAAGGTTATTCAAGCAATTACCGTGTTTTTTAATGATTATATTTTTCATTGAAGTCCTCAAATTACTTAGTTTTTTTTGTGAATAACAAACAATTACTTATTTACATTTTAGGAATATTTTCATCGAAGCTAGAAGAAAAATCAAACGAACAAAACTTTTACGAGATAAGAATAAATTATTATAAGTATTTAATTATTATTGGTAGGTATACTAGTTATTAGCAATAAAATTCAATTATTAATTGACTTATATACAGTTTAAATATTTAATAACGGAAACAAGTAAACAATAACTATAATAATATTCAGCAAAGCCGGATTGAGCCTGTTCTATGCTTTTTGGAAGCTAACTACAGGTTGGACCCCTTAGGCATGCTACAATTTCTTACACATATTTAATTAGGTTAGGGATTTAAGAGTTATGTGTGCATTCTACAGTGTTACCCTACTTGAACTAATTTTCAATCAATCTTCTTTTTTGCAATAACTCAAGTAGGTATATACCTACATAACAAAGAAGTGCCGTATCAAATGTGTTAATCTTTTTAATTATACATATTTACCCAAAAATCTTTGATTTTATAATGTTTATACATCATGGTTAACAAAATATTTCGAAACTCCATAACATCCAGCAGGCGATATCAAGTCAGATCTCAGCTTACTCTTTGGCACAACCAAACTTAAGCTGAAGAGAATCTATCAAACAAAAACCAAAAAAATACGACATAAGGCAACTGAAAAACGAACACATAAAACAGAGTGCTCAACAGTACATGAAAGAACATCTGAATACTGAAGAAAACATCGATGAAGCAGAGGAGGTGATTGAAAAACTACATCCAATAACACAAGACATACTCGACAAGTACCTGAAACCACCAAGGACGAAGAAGAAAGAGTGGATGACTGAAGAGATCTTAGACATGATGGAAGATAGACGAAAGGCTAAAAACAGCGATATAACAACATACAAAAGAATAGACAAAAGAAACCAAAGGCTATCAAAGATGCAAAGGATGAAAGGTTAAAGGAGAAATGCTCAGAAATACAAATATTACAACAAAAGCATGATTCTTTCAACTTCCACAAAAAAGTCAGAGAAGTGGCAGGGTTGAACAAACCTAAAAATTTGGAAGTCTGACTGATAATCAAAGGAAACTTGATAATAGAGGCAGAACAAGAAGGGACACTTGGATGAGATATGTGAAGGAAATCTTTAAGGATGAAAGACACAATGACACAAAGAACACATACTGTATAACAAGGCTTTCATTCACAACCGAAGAGGCAGGAAAGACTATAAGAGAAATCGTGACCTGATAATTTTTACTCAGAATTTTTAAAATTAATGGATGACAGCAGAATAAAGTGGCTCACAAAAATATTCAACAATATTTATAATATTCGTAAAATTCTTCAAAGCCAGCTGAAATCGACATTTGTACCTCTACCAAAAGGACCAAATACAAGAAAGTGCGATGAGTATAGAATCATTAGCTTAACGAGCCACCGACTCAAGACCTTCATAGAAATCATGCACAGGAGACTGTACAAGAAATGCGAAGAACATCTAACACGGACACAACTTGGGTTTTGCGATGATCTAGGTATACGGGAGGTGCTTTTCGCCGTCCAGGTCGAGTTCCAAAGATGCAGAGACGTCAACTGCTATATATATGTATCTTTTGTAGACTATCAGAAGACGTTCGATAGAGTGAGACACGACGAATTTATGTCACTACTTGAAGAGATTGGCATAAATGATAAAGATCTGAAAATCATCAGGATAATATATTACAACTAAACCGCTAACATAAGAACAGACCACCAGTTGACAGAAGAGGTTTCAATAAAAAAGTTCCTCATGCTGTTCAACATTTACTCTAAACGTATCTTTAAACAGCTCTAGAAGAACATGCTGAGGGCATACTAGTTAACGGTGAGCGTTTGAACAATATCAAATATGCCGTCGACGCAGTGGTATTTGCAGACAGTTTGGCGGGATAACAAATATTGATGACACGCATAACCGAAATTAACCGACACTACGGATTAGAACTTAATATGAGGAAGACTAAATATATGGTTATTAGTAAGCAGACAATCTTAAATACACAACTGACGTTCAACCGACAATCAGTTGAGAGGGTTGAAAGCTACGTACCTTGGCACTAATGTAAATAGCCAATGGCACCACTCATTGGAAATCAAACAACGTATAGCAAAAACTAGAACAGCATTTATAAGAATGGGAACCATATTCACAAGCCGCGACCTGCCGCTGAAGACCAAGATATCACTACTGCAGTGCTATATTTTTCCAGTTCTGCTCTACGGAGCTGAAGCTTGGACGCTCTCTAAAGCCACCATGAGAAGACTTGAAGCGTTCAAAATGTGGTGCTATGAAGTATTTTAAGAATCTCCTGGGTCGGCCGAGCCACAAACAATAAAGTTTAGCTGGTAACAATTAGCACAACACCACTGTTAGGAACCCTTCATATATTAAACTGCCCATCTCCCATTCGGCACTTATAAAAAATTCTTTTATTTATACAGGAAAAGTGTTATTTAATAAAATTCCTAAATCTATCAGACTCCTAAATTCAACCGTTTCAGAAAAGTTCTTAAAAACATTTGCTAACAAAGGCGTATTGTACGGTTGATGAATTTTTAACCGATTCCCCATTATCATTTGATAATTTAAATTAATTTAATCTCTTAAATTTCTTTAATTTCTTTTTATTATGATTATATTGCATATGTATGTGTGTACATGTATGTGTACAAAGGTGTAAATCAAAAAATTTTGTTTAATTTAGTAATGAATTGTGAAGTACAAATTATTATTATTGTTATTATTCAACTCTGTATTGACAGACACAGAATAAAATTAAAATAAAAAACATATCCTACTTAATGCAATTTTTCGATTTAAACTAAAGCATTTAAGTTTGCCTGCACTTTTTCGCATTACTATTTTTATTCCATATCATAAAGGTGGGGGTTATGCGACGGTTTCCAACCGAAAATCGAAAATGTTAACACCCTTTTTTTATTTTTTTCGGCGAATTAGATTTAGTACGCTTTAATCCTTTAATAAAGCTAAAAAATCCTTGTCTGGTGGCCGGCTTCCCGCCGTCTTTCCGTACCTAAACAAGATATCAAAAAAACCACCGGTGAAACTTTACAGATCTGATTAGATTTTGAGCATAATCTTGCAAACCAAAAGGGCCGTTAACCGAAATAGATTTTCCAATTATCGGTATATTTACAAAAATTTGTTAATTTTTTTTAATCCGACTGACATATATAACAAAATTGTTTTAACTTATCTTCAAAGACATTATTATACAAGAAAAGTATGAAATCTATAACTATTTTTTCATTTTCATCTTTTCGAGCAACATTTAAGTCTGAATTCCAGTCTTAAAGCCTTTAAAGAGCGCGGTTTTGCGTTATTTTTTATCTTACAATTTACAACAAAAATGTTTAAATAGTTTTTCAATTGTGACAGTGTCTATAATAGATGGCACTTTCAAATATTTTTCTTAATGAGGGTAAACCGGAATCGGACACAACTTTGGTTTTTTTAATGCTATTATTCGAACAAAATGTTTTATATCGCTACAAACAACCTTTACTTTGATAAACATCTTTTCATTCACATTGACCGTAATTTGGATGATTGATAGAAAAAAATTACCACGTCTTATGTGTTTTAGGATAAACTGCTAACTAAGTTAGAAGAAAGTGAACCCGAACTGGCATCATGTCCCGAAGAAGAGGTACGTAATTCACCATTCCTTTGTACATTTCTTACTTTTTATTGTTTTAGTGCGTGATATGTATAAACGCAAAAGCTACAATGCAAACTGCACCGTGCGGACATCAGGTTGTATGTCGCAAATGCTTTGTAAAAACCATACAAATCGCAGTATCTCAACGTCTATTACCTCTTCGCTGTGTTATATGTCGTGCGAAAATTTTGAGACTTAAGGTTTAAATTGTTCGTTTAGTTAACATTTATGTGAAGAAGCTTTTACAGACCGGACCGATTCTTCCAACATCAGCTAGTGGATATTCAGTCAATTCGCGTTCTTCATCAGTTCCTCAATCCGATAGTTTGTATAGCGTCAGCAGTGGTGGATCTACGGTATCGTCAAGTTCTTGTGCATCGGACGCCAGCGGTTCTTGTTGCGGTGGCCATTGCTTAGGAGCGTATCCCCGTCAACCAACAACTGGCGCGTTAAGACGGTCGCAACAACACGCGATGAAAATAAAGCTACAAGAGTATTGTCACCCGGAACGTAGCAATATTAATAGATTACCGCCGATTAAAGAATCTCCATACAACGGAAGTCCGTGTCATACTGGTGCGCCAGCCTCTACCAGAATAAGGTAGGTACTACATAATCGGGAAGAAAGACAATAATACTATATAAATTTCAAATGTTTCAGGTGTGCTCAAAAAATCGTTACTCAATTGGAAACGGTTCCACTTTTAAATAAAAATCGTGATTATAAATACGAGAAATTAAGCCAAGAAGAAATAACCGAGAAAGTAAACGAAAACGAGAAGGATAAAAGTCGAAATTGGTGGAGCGATAGAAGGTGGAAAGAGAGAAGTAAAAGCGAAGAGAGAAACGACAACAAAAAAGAACGAGCTCGTTGAAAAACAAATGGAACTGAAAGAAAAGCAAAGAAAAATTCGATTCTCTTTAGACAACCTGAAAGACGAGGCGAAAACTAAATAAAATAAGAATTTAGGCTTCCACGGTCGGAGTCATTGTTGATACAAAAACGCCTTCCAGGATGGATCCGGTGTCGAAGTGGGAGACTTTTTTGTTTCAACATTAGGTAAATAAAATATTTACTGTTGAAATGCCAAAAGTAGAATTACTACCTCCCGCTATTGTACTAATTCAATATCGCGGTACTTTGAAAAATCAATACTAAAATATAATCAAAGTTTAACGTTATAATGCATATTTTTAGAATTAAATAGAAAAAAATAGTGAATAATGCATTAGTAGTGTAAGGTATTCGGAAAGCATATCGAGATAATATACAATACCAAAGCGTTAAAAAAGATCCATCGTAACTTTGGAACGCAATTTTTCTAAATTCTTCCACAAGATGGTGATACATGCGGTGACGAACAGATCTTCCTTTGTAAGAATTGAGGCTTCCACGGCCGGAGTGATTATTGAAACAAAACGTCTTCCGACATTTGCGTCTAAATGGTAACTGTATAGTTGCTTAGGGCGAGAAATACACAATCGAAAGTTTAAGATAGATTGCTAAATGTCAGGTAATCAACTTATCACCGAAACCGGATTCTAGACTGAAAGGAGAGTTAACCTAACTTTTAGCGGTCAACCTTGAACCTTTTTTGTTTTAAGTTTCGCGCACTGATGAAGTACCTTACAATAGTCATCGAAACGTTGTCCAAACGTTTACCATTTCGGCACGGCTCAATGTCGAAAGACGATTTGGTTTTATTAGATCTTCCTTTGAAGATTTAGAAAGTCAATGTTTAGGTCAATTGTTTTTTCTAGTAATATACAATCGGATTGTGCTTTCGGGTGTCGTAATTAAAATAACCGATCCAAATACTAAACCACCTCTTATACTAAATGTTACATTCACATATCGTTTGCTGTAAAATGCAAATATAAATTTTGAATAAAATAATGTCTCATATAGAGATAAGGTGGTTGGAAATTGTTGGCAATAATGAATAATCAAATAATTTTAGACAAATACGTTGCTGGTTACGCGGCCCTGTGTAATACATAGAACTTTAGTTTTATAATACATATAAAGCGTTGTCAAATTATACATGCATAAAAACTGTACAGGGTGTTGGTAATTTAAAAATAATTCGAACATTATTATGTAATTGGCATTTACTCAAAGTGCAGTTCAACAAAACTTATACATAACAATGGGATAATAATAAAAGCAAATAATTTTAAATTCTTATTTATTTTGCCAATAATAATAATAATAAAGCATGTTAATCAAATACAGATTTCATTTGTTCCTTCCATCCTAGACGATTCCATACTTCCATAATAACTTCAATACTTGTTTGATTTGATTGAGAAATAAATAAATGCAAACAAATTATTGCCGATGGTTGCACTTCCTAATGAATTGATAATTGAATAAACAAGTGCTATAACTTAATAAACAAAATTTTATTATGAGTGCGAGTTTCGGTTTATAGGATATATTAATGATTTCCAGAAACCAGTACGATACAATTATCGAATAGTAAACATTAATTGGATTCGATTTTGCGACGATAACGACAATAAATCACATATTTATTTGTAAGGAACGACAATTTCAAGATTAACAACGTTCCGGTCAAGCAAAAACTTGTGCTTTTATGACATTTACTTTAAACATTAGATGTGATGCTCACCTTGCGGTAGTGCAAGAAAATCAATGTTGCGTCCCTTTTATTGTTGTCTTTTTTCCAGAATAGGTTAATTTTCAATTTTATCATAGATTTAATTCAAATTTACATAGTTCCCCATACATATAATGTAAAATGCAATCAATCATTTTAAAACAAGAACAAATGCGAAAGGTGCGATAACACGAATTCAAACTAGGGTTAACAAGAACCAACCAACCGCCTTCTTGTACAGTTGTATACACTTCAGTATTTCATTTCTAAATTAATTTTTTCAAGTTTTGTCAGCTGGAGAAAAAATAGTATGGAGGATGCTAAAGTTAGAATTTTACCTTACAGACAATCGAGTTAGTTAAAAGGTTAAAAGAATTGTGTAAACAATTGGAAGAAAGTAGAAGATGTTCTGAGGAGTATGTACTTCCAAGGAGAAAAGGAAAACTATTGGAGCCGGATTTGACGTATGTTGACCTAGAACCAAGTCATGTGGCTATTGTAGAGTCAGTATCCCCTCTTCATGAACAAGCAACTACTTCTCGTGAGCAGTCATGTGTTAATTGAGGTAAACCTGGACATATGGTTTGAGGTTGTCGTGCACCTTTAAAATTGCATTGTTATAATTGTAAAAAAACCTGATATGTCGCCTCGTAACTGTCCAAACTGCGCGAAAAATTATTCTAGATCACAACCTACTTCTAATACGGGAAACGACAGGCGTCGACGTTAGAAGGCCGTCTAACCGATGACGCTGCCGATAAAATAACGGCCATACTTAACTTTATTTTAGAACAGGCTGAGACAGACGAAAGACCTCATCTTAACATCACCATACTGGGTAAAAAAATCTTAGGTTTGTTGGATACTGGTGCTAGTAGAACTGTTGTGGGAAAAACTGGATGAGACCTTTTGGAAAGTTTAGGATTTTGGCTAGAAAGTTTGATAATCTTGTTCGTGTCCTAATGGGCAATTTTGACAGTCAGTTGGGAAAGTCATCCTACCCGTAGAGCTTTGCGGTAAGGTCAAACTAATTGAAATGATGGTGATACCTGAACTACATCCCACACTAATATTGGTTGACAACTTTTTCAAATCTTTAGGTATTGTTTCTGATTTACGTCGAAATGAATAGTATTTTAGTAGTAAAACTTGTAGTTTAGAGAACATGATTGTTGATGATGTTAGATTAACGCCTAAATTAAATGATTTAGTGGATAGTTGTAAGAACTTAATGGGCGTTGGTTTAGGTTGGCGATATTATAAGGACGTCATTGGATCCTATAAAACAGAGGTATTATTCAGTGTCTCCTATCATCCAAGAACATATCAACCAAGAACTCGACGATATGCTCCAGAAAGGTGTACAGGAACACTAGTACTAGTGGTTGGTCTTCTCCGGTGCTCCTGGTTAAAAAAAAGATGGATCTTACAGATTGTGTGTTGATTATAGGAGACTTAATGCAGTTAACGAATGAGATGGATATCCATTACCTTGTGTGTCTGCAACCTTGAATAAACTTAAACATGCTAAGTTTCTGTCGTCAATTGACATTAAGTCCTCATTTTGGCAAGTTCCTATAGACATGTCATCTAAAATGTACACGGCATTTACAGTACCGGGAAGAGGGTTGTTCCAATTTACCAGGATGCCTTTTGGACTGCATAATTCACCCGCTACATGGCAGAGACTGATGGATCAAGTGATTGGCGCCGATTTAGAGCCTAACGCCTTTGTGTATCTAGATGACGTTATCGTCGTCACTGCGACTTTTGAGGAACTCATCAAACTTTTGAACGAGGTATTTTGGCGATTGTTGGGCGCAGGATTAAAAGGAAAATGGGAGAAATGTAATTTGTGTAAGTCGAAAATGAAATATTTGGGATATATAGTCAACAGTTCAAGTCTTACGTAGACATCGCTATGTTGCGTTTACCCATCCCTACTACTCAAAAAAACGTTAGAATAATTATAGGAACATTCTCATGGTATAGAAGATTTATACCTAACTTTTCCAATTTTATTGCTCCATTAACAAATCTTCTAAAGAATGGTGCCAAAATTAAGTGGTCAAGTTAATAAAAGAAAAACTCATTAGTGCTCCGATTTTGTGTTGTCCGGATTATACTAAGCCTTTTGAAGTACACACGGATGCGTCAGCGATAGGAATAGGAGCCCTGTTAAAACAACACCGTCCAGATAATGATCGCGTCGTAGCTTATCTAAGCAGATCATTAACAACTATTGAATTCAACTATTCCACAACTAAACTGGAATGTTTAACTGTAATATAGGCCCTGAAAAAGCTAAGGCCGTATCTGGAGGGTGTACCATTTACTGTAGTCACGGACCTCTATTCTCTTTTGTGGTTGCTGAGGTTTAAACAACCTACTAGTCAAACTGCTAGATGGGCAATCAGATTTTCATTTCATTCTTAGTTTTCAAATTCAACATCAAAAGGGCACAGAAAACGTTCTACCAGACGCTTTATCACGCTCAGTTCCAATATTAAATAGTATGGAGCCACAAATAATAGATTGTGGGAGTTCTAAAAATTAATGTTTGCTTAAATTGAAAAAAAATTATTGCCAAACCCGAAAATTACCCGAAGTATAGTGTGCAAGATCCTAAATCCACCATCGACAAGTGTAATGAAGAAATTGTAAGATGATGTTTAGGTACATTCAAAAGTAAAAACCAAACAATGCAAAAGGTGTTTGTAGCTATTAAAGAAAATATCCATTTAACAAGAAAATTAAGCAGTTGTCTTATTATAAAAGTGGGTTTCAAATAGCAAAAGAACATCGACACAAGAAGGTTTTGTTAGAAACTTTCACAATAAGATAAGAGCGTACTACCTTACTGAGAAAAATGAAAAAAATTGGTGAATGCAGGTTCGTTGTTTACAAAGTCGAATATCTTCGCAGGTCACATTCAAGTTGCAGTGAATGGTTCGATGACAGTAGCAAGGGAGCAAAAGCTGTTGTTTAAAAAAGACAAACACATTGTTGTCATACTGTATCGGTTCGCTGATGATGATAGCTTAGCTATTGAAACACGTGTCCGAGTAAGTTTTTGGTGCATTTTAATAGTTAGAAATTTAAATTTTGTGTTACAAGGTGTTCACAAAAACATGCCAGTTTTTTTTTATTTAAAGGGCAAAAAGTGATTTTTTCAAATGAAATAAACCCTGGTTTATTTTGCTATAGGATAGCATTTTTTTCCTCTTTAATTTTTACTAAAGGTATTCTATAGCTAAACCCCATAGTTTTGGAGATATTTAATAGTTAGAAAAAAAAAACAATTTTAATTACATTTTTATGCACCAAAGAGAGCAATGGCGATGATATAGTGTCACTTTGGAGTTTGGATAACTTAAGGATTTTTTATTAATTACTTATTTACTCAACAAAATAATTGAATACATTAAAAAAACTATAAAAGAAACAAAATTGAAAAAATAACTATAACAAGGGTTCCAAATTTTATCATTTTCATTGAAGCACCAATTGATTCGCTGCTGAAAAGACCTTTCCACTCTCTTCAACATTTGAGGTGAAATGCTTGCAAACGAGTCCTCTATGCTTTGCTGCATATTTATTGGTGTTGTTGGCGGATCGTTATACAACATTTCTTTTACAACATCTCTACAAAAATGTCTAGTTTTGTCAGATCAAGTGGACTAGCCAGTCCAGTGATTCAAAAGATTTCATCGAGATATGTTCTTGAAAAAATATGAAGGGTCGATATTTTTTTGGACGCCGGCATGTGGCATCTACTAGTATGCAATTTATTTTCCACCAACGACCTTCTACGGTGTAAAAAATATAATACAATAGGTGCCACAAAACTTATTGTAATTAATATTGTTTTTTCTTTTACTATCAGTAAAAATCAAAAGAAAAAAAATGCTATCTTATAGCAAAATAAAACAATAGTAGTTTTATTTGACAAAAATGAGTGATGACCTTTTGTGTTTTAAGAAATTTAAATTTTTTTTAGAACACACTGTAGCACACAATCTAAATTTTTAACTATTAAAATATTGACCTTCAACAGGTCTAACGTCGGTGCTAAAATTAGTTTATTAAATTTTAAAAATAAAGTCACTATGATTTTTTAAAGTGAAGCCTGTTAATGGACAAATTTTCAGAAAAACCATTATAAGTTGGCACCACTGGCAGCAAATCAAAAAATAATTAATGGGTATGTAGAGGTCGAGAAATTACCCCAGAACACCTTGAAAGATACAGAATGTTTCATTAAAAAAAAACATATTTCTTGGAATCCCGTAAAAATGGGACACCCTGTATCGTTAAAAATGATTTTACGAAGTGATCTTTTTAAATCAATTATGTTTAGTATAAACTTTTTTTACTTATCTCCAATGGGCTAGCCGCTAGGAAAGAACGACGTACTAATGCAGGACTCTGTATATAACTTGTACCAATCGACTAATTTGTTTTTAATAAATCCATTTGTGGAAATATGTACTTAGTAATAAATATTGACGAAACACATCTATGTATTGCATATGTATGTGATTTTCAAACAAACAGTTAAGTAATCATTATAAATAGTAAAATAGTTACTGTAAGTAACCTTTTAATTCTAGTGTACACTAGGTAGAGTTATTACTTAGAAAAATAATTAAACTCAAAGCAAGGTTAGCCTTGTTATTTAAATTATCCTAAACATTAAACAAAACTTCCACCGACGAATACTTTGCATTGTTGAAAACGTTGGACGTAGAAATCTGGTAAAGGTGCAGAGCAACCGTAACCGCCCAACTTATGAATGGCAGCAAAATCATGACAATCTACTACTTTATCACCGTTGCAATCCTAAAACGTAAAAATTAAATCAAATTTTTAATTATTCTTTGGATGGAAGAATAACCTGATAAAATTTATGCATGTATTGTTGAACAGCGGCTGCAGCGCAATACGGGTCGTTTGCGCAGTTGGCGTAAGCGGTGGGATCAGTATTACTTTGTTGCGCAACAGTTGGTTTACCACCATCGGCCCAATAAGCCCAAGTTAGTTGAAAAGGCCCACAAACATCACCAGAACACATTCGTGTTATGTTGCAACCGGAAATAGCTTCGCATATGCATCCCAAACATTTGGCAGTAAGGGGTAGATTAGGTTTATCATTTTGAGCAAAAATATCTAAAAATTCTCTTTTACAAAGAGATATAATTTGCGAACGTTTTAATTTACTCACGTATGAAAAGGAAAGCGCTTAAACCAATGAACACAATGTACTTCACCATGTTGTTAGTGAACACCTTTCACTTTTAACTAACTACAACTACTGCAAAGACGACTTCATTCTTTACCTATATATACACATATTAACATACATAGATGTAATTTTAAAAAGATAATCGATTTACCAATAAGGAAAACTTGATCACGATGACGCGAAATAAAACCAGTATGTATAGTAACTTTTAATTTTAAATAAATTTCATTAATAGCCTTGAACTCCAAAAAAGTGCGAATAACAGGTATACAAATGCAGTTTTTATTTCTAGAAAAATTCTTTCCAAGATAATCTTACTTTAAATGTACATGGGACACATTTTAACCACGTCAATTTTGGGAGCGGCATTTGTATCCTGTTCGTTTCAAAAATAAATTAATACGGGTCGACAAACATGATGTAGATATATTCAAAAAGGTTACAAAAACAATGTACAAACCTCTGTACAAACAAATAAATTAATATTATTTCAACTGATTCTATTTATTATTGTGATGAAATAATTTTGAATCTGTTCCATAATGGAAAAATTATAACTTTCTGGTATGATTAAAATCGCAATATCATGAGTTACAAAAAATCATGTAACAATTTTTTTTCTAATTTTTTAGAAAAATGTAGTTTAAAAAAAGAAATTAAACCTATTCCGAATTCAAATTCTAATCCAGTGGGTCCGATGTTGCCATGGTTACCGTTTCCAAAACAATCAGACAAGTTACGAAACCTTTTCGTAACTACGAGAAGTGAACCATTTTTGTTAAATGTACGAGGTTTTAATCTAATTCCGCTTCGTACTCTGTAACCTTTAACCAAAATAAGTAATTTCCAACATATGAGTAATTAACGAAATGCTTCTGTGGACAAAATGTCAAAAATGTTTTTCTTGACAAAACGCCGACAAAACCCTTGGTCTCGTTCTTTAATCTAGTTTGTACCAGATTGTGTTTAAACTTGATTTAAAAGGATTTAACTCGCTAAATTTCAAGCTGTTTTAGAATCATTTTTGTGAATAAACTTCGCCTTTATTTCTGTATGCATATAGTATACCTACCTGTGTCCAAGATAACGAAGGCCACTATGGGTATCTCCAAAATGGTAGCAGATACAGACTTGGTTAAATGGAACAAAAGTTGCGCCCTCAAAACACTAAAAAAATTACGGTCAGACATCTTCGAAAATTTATGTAAGTGAGGACTTAGATAAGGAGACAAAATACTACGCAAAGAAATGCTGGTAGTTCACAAAAACTAATAAAAATGGTCAAAAGAGTGTAATTAGAAAAAATGAACTAGTGGTTAATGGTCAATTCAAACATATTACGGAACTCGCGAGGAAGGAAGCGGAAGAAGAAGAAGAAAAAGAGCAGTTAGATGAGAATTTGTTTGAAGATACGGAACAAATGAAAAAACAGACCGTAAACCAAACACGTCTGGTGCTGGACATGGACCGGGAGACATTAGACAACATTTCCAATTTTTTACAATATAGCAGGAATAAAATCTATATTATACAATTCAGAATTTACAAATTATTTAAAACAATTTGATATTTGTTTATTATGTTAGACTTTTATGCTCGAACAAGATAATTTTATTAAAATTAAGCAATTATTTAGTGAGTATCAGTTAGATGTTACACCTGCAGTAAAGGTATCGACTTATGGAAGAGCCAGTGGCGGCTCCATCATCGAAATTATTCGTTATAACATTATGAAATGTAAATGCTTGTCAAATTTTAAGGTAATTGAAGTTATAATGGATTCAGTTCAATATCTCATAGTTCCGTTTTTTTTAAATGTGCGCTCGCTGGTTAGAGGAATTTTACAACCTTTATGATTTAGCTAACAATAACTTAAATAATCAGTTTATTCTATTGGGTGACTTTAACTGTAGGATAAGGTCTAGTCAAGTGATTTCAAAAGAATTACTAGGAAATTTTGCTTCGGTTAAACAGGTAAAGACTTCTAAAGATAAAGTAATTAATCTTAATGGCAAAAAGTTTATTTTCTTCTTAGAAGATTTTAATTTGGTTCTGTTAGATGGGCGTTTAGTTGATGATTGAAACGGGAATATACTTACATTGGGCTAGTATTTACCTAT